>CAUYSK010121344.1:0-22116 GCA_963575035.1 Avahi laniger | reverse complement strand
AAAGATTCTTTGGCCTGTAATTGGTTAAAGACATGAAGCTTTGTCTAAAGGCTTGGAATGTTTCAACATAAGGAGCTCTTTATCAGAGATAAGCCACTGGACATAGATTTGTTGTGTAAATTGAGGACCTCTAGGTTTGTCTTGCATACCCTTAGGCCTGTTAATGGGTTACAAAGGATGTCCCCAAATGGGAGGGGGGAATGATAAGGCATGTCTGACCTCCTTCCTCTTGGCAGACAATTTAGTTTTAGGGTATTTCTTTGGCCACGAAGGGGTCCATTTAGTCAGCCGGTGGGGGGGTTAGCCTTAAAATTTCATCTCAGTTCACACACACATGGCACATATGCACGTGAAAACACGCAGGCACTTGCAAGAGATACCTGGAGATTTTAGAAGAGCTGTAGGAAAGACTGCATGACTTTCCTACTGCTTCAGCAAATGAATTAAATTCCTGAAAATCAGCACAGCTCAGGGGCTCATTCCTAGAAGTTCCTAGAAGCTACTGAGGCTGGAATGGTTGCATATTTCTTGAGTAGAGCTCCTATCATTTGTTCAAATTGTGTAGGTCATGTTTAAGCAGAGAAATCCTTTTTCATGGCACCCCAAACAAAGACAGAGATGTGTAAGATTATTGTAACAATGAATGAATAGCTTTTGCCATTTTGGGCATTTTGAAGGGAAGGTATGAGTTTAAAATGTATTGATTTGCCATTTGCTGTGTGACTGGTGTAACCTGAAGAATGAACTTTTATGTACAAGTAATTCACTGAAACCACTAATATGTGGGTTGAAATATAGGTTATATCTTCTTTAGATAACACCAAGCTTAAGTCTCTTTTTATAACCTAAAATATCTGTTAAAGGTGATACTCCATTTGTTTACAGAAAAAGATGCAATTTAATTTTTAATGAGGCATTAATTTATGGCCTGGAGATTTGAGTTGCAATTTAGTTTTTTTTTTTTTAGATGAAAATGTGTGAAACTTATGTACAAGTTTCTTGTCTTTGTCATGTTTTTCAGTTAATATTTTTAAAAATTCATAATAGATTTTTTTGAGGTCTCAAGTTTGTTAGAGAGATGGAGATACACAAACTCTGTGGCTTTTTTAATTCAGCCCCCTCCTCATTTTCTGCAGATGTGAGGGTTTTTGAGAAACGTTCACCTCCACTTCTGGAGCATCTGGAATAGCTCAGTGAACGCTGTAAGTCCGGAGGTTCTATAGGAATGGCCTTGTATAGACAAGATCCTTAGGTCAGGATCTTTATAAGGTCATTGTTCTGCACATTTTTTGAGAACTTGTGGGAATTCTTTCATCACTTTTTCCAAGTTTAGAGTAAACATTCAGTGCCTGAGATTGCTCTCCAATCAAAAGAAATTCATCAACTCTTTGCAAGATTAGAAATAAAGTAGGCTGTATTAGCAAAAAGGAAAGCATTATGACTAGTCATTGCAGGGCTGGCCACACTTAGCCTTGCAGATCAAATGGGAAAACAATCTCTTTTTATATTATCAAACAAGGACAAAGGAGAGCAGCAGTAAAGATAATCACCACAAAATAAAACCATTTCCGAGCATGCAGTATTCTGCTACTTTTTCTGAAGCAGAGTCACCTTCTATGTTTTTCTCATGCCAATATCTTTATTTTATTTAGCAACATACTAACCAACTCAAGAAGTGAGGAAGCAGGTGGAGTACGGACAGGATGTTGACGCGGTATTAACATACGAGTTTGGAGAGCCAGGTGGAGGTTATTAAGGGTTGATGGAAAAAATCCAGCCAAGCAGATAAAACTCAATTTCTTCAAATAAATTATTTCTTATCTGAGAGGATAGAAATGCTTTCTGGGTACAATATCCTTCTAGAGCATTTAAGTATTCCAAATTGAAACTTGGAATATTGAGGCTGGAAGTTATAGTTGCTTTAATAAACACCTGTCATAAACACCTTTAAATTTTCTGTTTTATAAATGTGTTTCCCATATACTTCAAATAATTTTATAATAATTTTACAATTATTTAAAAAAGACAGTGACCAAGAATCAGAGGGATTAAATGGAGACAATTCATCAGACAGCATTTCCCCAGGTGTATTCCTTGGAACCCTATATGTCTGAAAATTTTAATAAAAAGGTTTCAGAGTCATTTAAGTTTCAGAAACAATTATTTTATAGATTCTGAAGTCATATTGGCATACTGGAGTTGGGTTTGAATGTTCTCCTATGAAGTATCTTGTTTAAATTTAGTCTAACATTATAATTTTTGTGACCATGGAATCTTTTCCTTGGAACTTAGACCATGAACAAAAGTTTGGGAAACCCTACCATGAGGTTTGTCAGATGGCCTCATAAATGATCACTAATTCACGCAAGTAAAAGCTTGGTGAAAATTGTTTTCCACCCTCATTCTTTCCTGTGTTCTTGAAAGAGAAATTCTGGTGTATTGTATTTATTTGTTGGGAGTGATGCTCAGATCCATTCCACAGTAGACTTTGTTCTCTTACTCTAGGTGATGCAACTAACTGCCTGAGTTTGGAAAGCATGGACATGGAGGAATTGTCTTTGTTTGGAACCCTACCTGGTCCAGGCCCGGTAGTTGTGGACCGGAATCGATTATCCAGTGAGAGCAGTTGTAAGAGCTGGCTCAGTTCCGTGACGATGGACAGCGAAGATGGCTACCAGACCTGTATGTCTGAGGACTCCAGCAGGGGCGCCTTCAGCCGGCAGACAAGCACAGATGATGAGTGTTTCGTCCCCAAGGATGGGGATGATTTTCTGAGAAGGTCTTCGTTAAGGAGAGACCGGAGCATGAGCACCACCAGCAGTGGATCTATGTCTCCCTTGTGGGAAGGCAACTTCTCAAGCGTGTTTGGGACCCTGCCTCGAAAGAGCAGAAAAGGAAGTGTCCGGAAGCAACTCTTGAAATTCATCCCTGGCCTTCACCGTGCTGTGGAAGAGGAAGAGAGTCGCTTTTGAGGGGTTGTGGTGCCCTTTCAAATTAGCTCATTTCACAAATATCTCTAGACTTGTCTAGATCAACTCCACCCAGCTTAGTGGGAAAGTACAGATGGATTGCTTAACTGACATCCCGTTTCACAGCAATAATGACCTTTATTTAAATTTTTGCATCATTGTTTTTGCTTCTTAAGTCATTTTTCAACCAGAACAGCTGTTCTAAGCAAACGTTGGGGAAATCAAGTAATGAATTAGATAATATAACAAATTAATGCAATTGCCTGCTCACTCTAATGCTGCCTGTGAAAGCAAGAGTAATATTTATTTTCTAGATTATTCATGTGTAAATGGAGGATTTTTGGAGTCATATGTAAATAAAGGAGTGACAAAATATAATAATCTGGGTTACCTTTCATAGGATAATTGGTAGATTACAAAACTTATGTTTGCTTAAGCTTAATAGCTCCTGGGAAGGCTTAATAATAGGCAATTTTGAATGTTTCTGTTAAAATCTATGAATGGGTTATAAACAAAGATGACCATCAGCTTTTTCTCACGTCCATAGTGATGATAAAGCAGGAAGTAGAAGATTTATTAATATGAAGGGTTAAGCTTCATGAAAAGAAGAAAGATGGAAAGATGTGGTCTGAGATGAATGCTGATGAAGATTATAATAAGGTCTCTTTAATAGGCAATCTAAACAAAATTGGTAGAAATCTTATTCGTCTTCCTAATTTGACATTTGTTTTGCCTAAACATTTATGACAAGTCTAGAACTCTCAGGATCCTATAGCGTTGTGATGATGATCAAGATGATGGCTATTGTTATTATTATCTTGCTACAAATGTCTAAAAACCAAAAAGAGAGTTGGGAAAGGATTTTCCTCCTGTAGATTTTTTCACATTACTTCCTACTTTATATTATATATTCCAAACAGTCACCACCTCAGCAGTATTTTGTCTTGTCTGTTGGTTATGTCAGTATCACATTACTTCTAGCCTTTAAATCACTCTATATTTTATTCAATATCTATTAAAGTCCATGATTTTTCTGTTATGGTGACAGAGACGTTCATTAACTATATTCTAGAGTAGACGATTTGGACTGTAATAAACAGTCCTTACTGATTTTATGCTTTGTGTGTGTGTGTGTATGTGTGTGTGTGTGTGTGTGTTTGTGTATATGTGTGTGTGTTTGGGAGAAATAGTTGACTTTGAGTAGAACTGTTACACTTAAGTAAATTTCTGATTAATCTAAAGAATGGGTTATTTTGAGGAGAAAAGAGGACAGGATAAGGAAGGTTATAGGATAAGAAATAAATAATAAAAATAAAATATGAAAAGATTTCCAGTTGGAACCTGCTTTCTGTCAATTCTTTGAACTCAGAAACATCCAGTGGACTTTGTATGAGGGTTATTCAGATGAAAGGTAGCGTGTAATACTTTTCACCAAAACAACAGCAATCCTGTCTACCATTTCTGAATGCCTGACAGGCTAAAGGCATGCGATCCCCACGGTAACCCTATAGTATGTGTTAGGCATACAGATAAGAAGGCAGGAATTTGGAGACATTCCCATGGTCGCATGGCTAGTCAGTGGCAGGGGCTGAAATTGGAAGCCAGTTCTTCCTGGCTCTAGCCTATTACCATCTCTCTAGATATCATTTACTCTTTTGTGATCACCATGGTACTTTTTATTCCACCCAGCAGGAATACTTAAAATTTATAATTGTAGATACTGCATTGTCTTTGGTAAATAGGAAAACAAACATTTAGGGTGACTCTTTTGGCCTCCACAAGCAAGTTTTCAGATATAGGCACATTAATACCTGCATGGTTAGCAACGCATTTATTTTCAAAAAGAGCTTGCAAACCAGTTATGATTCAACTGGTATTGCTTATTTCTCATCATGATCTAGAATTGTCATGTTAAAGATCTGCTTGTGTGAATGCAGCATTTCCTGTTAATTCTATTGCACAAAGCGCAGGGGAAAGAAATACTATATTTGAAAAAAGATGACTTTAAGTCTACAATGTGAAAAAATGCTTTGAGAACGATCACAGGTCCTGTGGGAAAGCAGCCCATATATAGATCATTTGCTTTTCTTGTGGCTTTAGTACAAAAGTGTAATACTTGCTCTATGATAGTAGACATCAAGTGCAAAAAAGAGGCAGGGGAGGGACAGAGTAAGTATTACTTTAGTTTGTGATGAGAATTAGAGTCAAGATTTAAATATATTCTGGGAAAAAAGAAAAGCACTGGTTAACCAAGGTGCAGGAAAGAAGGTCATGTTGAGGTGTTCACAAGCTATGAGAAAACTAGCATTTGTTTAGTGGAAATGTGGGTAAATTTCTGACAGCATAGCTTTTCAGACTAAGTCTGACCTCAGTGGGGCTTTAGAAGAACCTTATGGTGGATAGTGACTCATTTTGATATAATTTACTGGGAAAAAATTGAAAAGTATTTTTTTTTACCTGAAGTTGCCAAGTATGTAATATTGGTGAATTACATTAATTGACAATTTGTTAAGAAAATGCATTTTTCTAAAATGGCATTTGATAAATCAAATTTGAATCAAACATATTGGGAATTAGTTTATTATGTGGCTGAAGGAATGACACCATGTCAAACTTATTGGTAATATATTTTTTAAGATGATGTTTTATTCATTATTTTATACTTTGCAATTCTTTTATATCTTAGGTACATGATACAAACAGTATTTAAAATCCCAGTTTGAACTGAAGAAATCAAACTCAGACGCAGTTTGTATATATTGATGTCAAAGTATAAATATTTATGAATGTATAGAGACTAAATATATTAAATAATACATAACTACATTGAGCCCTTCAGCTCATAAAACTATTGTTACTTTTTATCTATCCCTTTACAGAACTATGGGTTATAAAATCAAAATCTGATATCTTTCTGAAATAAAGACTGCTATTCTTTAGTGTCCAAACTTTCTCTTTTTTCTTTCCTTCCTACCTCTCTACCTTAAAAGAAATGACAGTTTTACAAGCAGATTTTTTCTTAATCCTGAGTGACCTCTTGACACTTATTTCTTTGAGGCCCTTAAAAGGCACTACCTACTTAATCGAGGCTTTGCACTAGTATTAGTTTTCTATTGCTGTTTAACAAATTACTACAAATGTAGAAGCTTAAAACATATTTATTATCTCAAAGTTTCTGTGGGCCAGGAGTCTGGGCACAGGTTAGCTGGGTCTTGTCAGAATCTCACAAAGCTGCAGTCAGGTGTTGCCCAGGGTTGCATTTTTACCTGGAGACTTAATTGGAAAAGGATCCACTTTTAAGCTCCCTTAGGTTGTTGTCATTTCCTTGTGGCCATACAATTCATGGCAGCTTGCTTCTTCATAGCCAGCAATGGAGAGAAAAAGGGAGTGAAGCCATAAGCAAGAGTCTTAAATAATGCAATGTAATCACCAGAGTGACTTCCCATCACCTTTGCCATATTCTGTTTGCTAGAAACAAGTCACAGGTCCCACCCACCTAAAGATGTAGGAATTACATGAAGACATGGACATAAGGAGGTGAGGGTCAGGGCATCATCTTAGAGTCTGTTTGTAACACCATTCAAGGATTTTGAAAACTGGATAAAAAAGATATTGAATTGTTTCTAAACCCCTTTGAGTAAAAATAAATGGTGAATGTTACCACCTTAATTTTTGTATAAAGAAATGGTAGCGTTAAAGAATTTTGGAATTAGAGAACCTGGCCAAGATTGTATATCTAGCCAAAAAGCTGAGTGAGAAACTGAATCCAAGCCTATTATTGACCTCCCAACTTTGTCTCCAAGATGCATGGAATGCTAAAAGGAGAATTTGAAAAGAGTATTAGAGAATGAACTAGTTACCTGCTTTTAAATTCTACTCAGGGAATCTGAATGTGCTTAAGTGAATTTGGTGACTTTGCCATTTCTAGGCAGCTGCATCTTTATGAGGAGGGAACAGAAGGACTTTCACAGAAAAATAAACAAAACACTGATTATCAAAACTACAAAGCACAAAAGTCAGGAGATGTCATAAAAAAATATATCAGAACATCAGGAAAATAAACAGTTTGAAAGACTATAAAACATATATATATTAGGACTAGAGGACAACTCCTCCAACTTGATAAAGATTGTCTGCAAAAAACCTACAGCTGGCCGGGCGCAGTGGCTCACGCCTGTAATCCTAGCACCCTGGGAGGCCGAGGTCAGAGGATTGCTTGAGCTCAGGAGTTTGAGACCAGTCTGAGCAAGAGTGAGACCCCGTCTCTACTATAAATAGAAAGAAATGAGCCAAACAACTAAAAATAGAAAAAATAGCCAGGCACGGTGGCGCATGCCTGTAGTCCCAGCTATCCGGGAGGCTGAGGCAGAAGGATTTCTTGAGCTCAGGAGTTTGAGGTTGCTGTGAGCTGGGCTGACGCCATGGCACTCTAGCCCAGGCAAGAGAGTGAGACTCTGTATCAAAAAAAAAAAAAAAAAAAAAACCCTACAGCTATTATCATAATGGTGAGAAACTGGATGCTTTCTCCCTAATAGCAGTCACAAAGCAAAGATGTCTTCCCTCACTACACCTATTCAACATTGTACTGAAAATCTTAGCTAGTGTAATAAGACAAGGAAAAAAAAGGTATACAAATTGGTAAGGAAGAAAAGAAACTGTGGATGATATATTTTCTTTGTGGAAAATCTCTAAGAATCAACAACACAACAAAAAATCCTGGAACTAATAAGTGACTATAGCAAGGCCACAGGACACAAAGTAAATATACAAAAGTCAATTGCTTTCCTATAAAGCTACAATGGACAATTGTAATTTGAAATTTAGAAAATATGATAGCACAAAGAAATGAAATACTTACGTATAAATCTAACATATTGTGGGAACTTTATGTGGGAAACAACAAAACTCCAGTGAAGAAAATCAAGGAATATCCAAATAAATAGATAGATAGTCTGTGTTCATGGATTGGAAGATTCAATAGTTTTATGATGTCAGTTCTTACCAGCATAATCTATAGATTCAGTGCAATCCCAATTAAAATGCCAGCAAGCTATTTTATGGACATTAACAAGTTGATTTTAAAGTTTGTATGGAAAGGCACAAGACTTGACATAGCTGACATAATACTGAAGAAGAAGAAAGAACAAAGTTGGAGGAATTGCAATACTCTATTTCCAGACTTACTATAAATCTAAAGTAATCAATACAGCAAGGTATTGGCAAAAGAATAGACATATAAAATCAGTGGAACAGAATAAAATACTTAGACATACGCACACACAAATACGGTCAATCTATTTTCGGCAGAGGAATAAAGTCAATTAAATGGAAAAAGGATAATCTGTTCAACAAATATTAATTGTTCTGGAACTTACACAAGATCTTATACGTTTCAGAAAACTTAATTCAAAATGGATCATAGACGAAGATGTCAAACAAAAAACAATAAAACTTCTCTAAGACAACACAGGGAAAAGTCTAAATTTCCTAGAGTTTGGTGATGAGTTTTTAGATACACCAGAAGGTTGATCTATGAAAGAAAAGTTGATAAATTGGACTTTATTAAAATCAAAAACTGCTTTGCAAAAGACACTGTCAAGACAATCAAAAGGCAAGGCATAGACTGTGAGAAAATATGGATAAACAAACTGTGGTACGTCCATACAACGCAATATTATTCAGCCATAAAAAACAAGCTATTGAGTCACGAAAAGATAAGAATCTTAAATGCATGTTGCTAAGTGAAAGAAACTAATCTGAAAAGGTGATACACTGTATGATTCCATTTATATGATATTATGGAAGAGGCAATACTATGGCAATAGTAAAGATACCAGTGGTTACCAGTGGTTGGGGTGGGAGGAGGGCACAGAGAGGGTTGAATAGGTGGAGCACCGGTGAGTTTTATATAGTGATGAAAATGTCCTGTGAATATTGTAATTATGGAAGCATGACTTTATGAATTTGTCAAAATCCATAGAACATACATGACAGCACAAGGTGTTATCCTTAATGGATGCAAATTAACAAAAACCCACTTAGGAAGTTGAGGGATCCCAAAATGGAATGAAGAATGTGACAAAAGCAATCTAATTGTATTACAAATGTATAAGACAACCTATTTAAAAGGGTGGAAGAAAAGCTGCTGACGTAAGTCACTTAGGAACTGACTGGTGTCTGTAAAACTAAAAGCAAAATAAATCACACATAAACATTCTACTCTAGTGGAAAAACATGCTTTCCACATGAGTAGCAATTAACAATTCTGATACCACTATATATGTATACAGGAATTGAAGAATTAATAGATAAGTGGCTGATGATGGGAGCCCTATTTCTCACTGTTGGACTGGGAATTTACAGATAAGCAAGAAAGGATGCATGTGGTAATAGGTTAGAGCTGGGGATGTCTGCATGTACTCACTATTAGCTTAATAAGGGTACAGATGATTACATATATATTAATAAATATAGATATGTGTATATCCATGAGTTGGTTTACACACATATATTTCTTTGCTCTGTCAGCTGAGAGGTCTGAGAAGTAATGACACCCTTGTAGCAATGAGCACACTTAGTACCAAGATCTTGGTTTCTAATCCCATTCTTCAATAAAAGAAAGCATGAATCTTTGGAGAAATGGCTTATTCTAGGACCAGGGAAGGAAATGTACATGAACAGTCTCCAGCATCCTGTAGTGCCAGAATGCAAGAAAGCAATAAAAAAAGGAACCTCATAAAGATACGAATATGTTGAAGGGACACAGAAGGCAACTGAAAGAGCTCCCAATGGCCAAAGATGGAACAGTTTGAGCAACTAAAATAGTATTAGGCTATAACCCCAAATATAAAATAAATATACCTTCATGAGTTCACACTGATATAAATAAATGATGGATTACATAATAAATGGGAATGAAGAGACAAATCTGTGCAGAAAAATCCCAAGTTATTTATGTAAATAGTGAACCCTCAAGGAAGTGGTGCACAACTCCCACGCCTTGTGTGTGGGTGGGACATAGTGACCTCTTTCCAAAGAGTACAGCGCAATAGCTTTCAGAAGATAGAAGCAGAGGAACTGTTTCCTAATTCATTCTATAAGGAGAGTATTACTCTAATTTCAGAACCAGGCAAAAATACTGTAAGAAAACTATAAACCTATATCTCTCATTAACATAGATGAAAAAATCCTCAAAAACTTAGCAAATTGAATAAAAAGAATTATACACAACGACCAAGTAGGATTTACCCCATGTATGCAAAGCCTGTTCAACATTTGAAAATCTATTACTGTAATCTCTCACATTGGCAGGCTAAAGAAGAAAAATTATAAGATCCTATCAATAGATGCAGAAAAAGCATTTGACAAAATCCAATGCTCATTTGTAATAAAACCTCTCAGCAAACTAGAAATAGAGAGGAACTTTCTCAACTTGATAAAGAACATCTATACAACAATCCTATAGTTAACATCATACTTAAATGGTAAGAAGCCAGTAGTTTTTCTGCTAAGATCTGGAACAGGGCAAGGATGTCCCCTCTCACCATTCCTTTGCAACATCATACTGGAATTCCTAGCTAATATGATAAGACACAAAAGGAAGAAAATTTATAGAGATTGAGAAGGATGAAAAAAGCTGTCTTTGTTCACAGATGATATGATTTTCATATCAGCTAAAGGAATCAACAGAAAAAAACCCCAAACCTCCTGGAATTAATAAGTGATTATAGCAAGGTTGAAACATACAAGGATAATATGGAAGTCAATTGCTATTATTAGTGAACAAGTGGAATTTGAAATTAAAATGAAATTAAATATCATTTATGTTAGCATATAATAAAAGTGAAATATCTAAGTATAAATCTAACAAAATATGTACAAGATTTATACGAGAAAAACTATAAAACTCATATGGAAATCAAAAAACTAAATAAATGGAGAGATATTCCATATTCATAGATAGGAAAACTCAATATTGTCAAAATGTCAGTTATTCCCAAGTTGATCTATAGATACAATGTGATTTCAATCAAAATACCAACAAGTTATTTGTGAATATTGATGAATTGATTCTAAAGTTTATATGGAGAGGTCGAAGACTTAGAATAGCCAACACAATATTAAAGAAGAACAAAGTCAGAGGACCTTACTCTACCTGGCTTCAAGACTTTCGATCAAGCTGCGGTAATCAAGATGGTGCGGAATTGGAAAAGAATATATATATGGAATAGAATAGAGAACCCAGAAAAATTATTTAGAATCATATAACTAGTCAGCTGATCTTCAACAAAGGAGCAAAAGCAATGAAATGGAGAAAGGTGCAAAAAAAATGAATCTGGACACAGACCTTACATCCTTTGCAAAAATTAATTCAATATGGATCATATTCCTAAATGTAAAATCCCAAACTATAATACTCCTAAAAGACAACATATAGGCAAAAATCTAGATGACCTTGAGTTTAGTGGCAATTTTTTAGATACAACACCAAGGGGACAATCCATGAAAGAAATAATCGATAAGCCAGACTTTATTAAAATTAAAACTTCTGCTCTGTAAAAGACACTTTGAGAATGAGAAGATAAACAACAGACTGAGAGAAAATAACTGCAAAATACATATTTTATATAAGACTGTTATCCAAAATATACAAAGAACTCTTAAAATTCAATAAGAAAGTGAACAACTGATTTAAAAAAAGGCAAAATACCTGAACAGACAACCCACCAAAGAAGAAATTCAGAGGAAAATAAGCATATGAAAAGATGTGTCACACCATATGTCATTAGGGAAATGCAAATTAAAACAACAATGAGATACCACTGCACACCTATTAGAATGACCAATATCCAGAACACTGACAAGGCCAAATGGGAGGATGCAGAGAAATAGGAACCCTCATTCATTACTAGTGGGAAAGCAAAATGGTACAGCCACTTTGGAAGACAGTTTGTCAGTTTCTTACAAAAGTAAACATACACTTACCCATGGGATCCAGTAATCACACTCCTTGGCATTTATTGAAAGGAATTAAAAACTTATGTCCACAAAAAACCTGCACGTGGATGTTTCTAGCAGCTTGACTCACAATTGCCAAAGCTTGGAAGCAACCAAGATATCCTTCAGTAGGTGAATGAATAAACTGTGCTATATCAGACAATGGAATATCATTCAGTGCTAAAAGAAAATGATCTATCAAGCCATGAAAACACATGGAGGAAACTTAAATGCATATGACTAAGTGAAATAATCCAATAGAAAAAGGCTACATACTGGATGATTTTAGCTGTATGACATCCTGGAAAAGGCACAACTATGGAGACAGTAAAAGGATCAGTAGTTGCCAGGGTTTAGCAGGGAAGGATGGACGAAAGGATTAATACATGGAGCACAGAGGATTTTCAGGGCAGGGAAGCTATTCTACATTATAATTTAAATTTGGGCACATGTCATTATACTTTTGTCCAAACTCACAGAATATAAAATACTCAAAGTGAGTCTTAATATAAACTATGGACTTTGAATGATAGAGATATGTCAATGTAGCTTCATCAAATGTACCGCTCTGGTGGGATATGTCGACAATGAGAAGGCTGTGCATGTGTGGGGGTAGGGGATATATGGGAAATCCCTGTACCTTCAACTCAGTTATGTTCTGAACCTAAAACTGCTCTAAAAGATACAGTTTATTTTTTCAAAAAGAATTGTTATTGAAATCAAATCCTTATGGGGGGTGGAATAGCATATCACACATAGATAAAGAGAGAATTTGTGAACTGAAAGATTGGGAAAATTACCATCAAGTATTTACTAAGGGGCCTTCAACAGGTTTGTGGAAGAATGAAATTAAAAGATAAAAATAAAAAATATAAACTTTAATTTCTCAACATAAGCTCCGTCAAGTTCAAAACACTTTTGTAAGCAATGATACCAGTCATTACCTCCATCCCTAAAGAACTGAGGGTCTTGGGAATTTAATCATACCAATGCAGTCTTTTTTACATTATTAACTGAAGAAAAATAGGTGCCCTTTACAGATTTCTTAAGAGCAGGAAATTTAACAAGTCAGAAAGAGCCAAATAAAAACTGTAAGGTGGATGCATAATGATTTTCCATTAAAACTCTCAAAATTGCCCTTGTTTGATAACAGGAATGAGCAGGAGCATTGTCATGATTTTCCACAATTGAGTGGAAGGTACAGGGATTCCCATATGTCCCCTATGCCCACACATGCATAGTCTCCTCATTATCAACATACCCCACCAGAACAGTACAACATTTGTTACAACCGATAAACCTACATTGTATCTTTATCACCCAAAGTCCATGGTGGACTCTTTGATGAAGTTTTCTTGGGCATTTTTCTGCTAAAGATTTGGCTTTCTTAAAACACTCTCATAATAAGCAGATGTTATCATTCTTTGGCCCTCCTGAAAGTCAAAAGGTAAAATGCCCTGAGCACCTCAAAAAACTGTTGCCATGACCTTTGTTCTTGATCACCTGGATTTTGCTTTGACTGGGTAACTTCCATCACTTGATGGTCATTGTTGTGTTTATGTTTTGTCTTCAGGATCGTATCGGTAAGGCCACACTTCATCTCCTGTTACTATTCTTTCAAGAAAGGCTTCAGGATCTTGATGCCATTTGTTTAAAATTTCCACTGAATGCTCTGTTCTTGTCTGCAACTGATCTGAGTGCACTGGTTTTGGCACCCACTATGTGGAAAATTTGCATGCTTTTTAATTTTTTAGTCAGAATTGTGTAAGCTGATCCAATTAACATGTCTAAGGTGTTGGCTGTTGTTTCTGCTGTTAATAGTCAGTCTTCTTCCATTAGGGCATGAACGAGATTATTTTTTTCCTTTCAAATTGATGTGGATGGTCTATCACTGTGAGCTTCATCTTCAACATAATCTAGTCCTTTTTTTTTTTTTTTTGTGAGATAGGATCTTACTTTGTCACCCAGACTGGAATGCAGTTGCATGACCACAGCTCACTGCAACCTCCAACTCTCAGGTCCAAGCCATCCTCCTGGCTCAGCCTCCCAAGTAGCTAGAACTACAGACACATGCCACACCCGGCTAATTTTTAATTTTTTTGCAGAGGGAGAGTCTTGCTGTGTTGCCAGGCTGGTCTCAAATTCCTGGGCTCAAGCAATCTTCCCATGTTGGCCTTCCAAAGTACTGGCACTATAGGTATGAGCCACCATATCTGGCCTATCTTATCTCTTCTTAAAATGAGTTATCCAATTGTAAACTATTGATTTCTTTGGGGCATAGCTTCAACATAAATTTGATGTTTTTTCGTGTTTCAATTTTAGTATAATTTATGTTGCTCTGGTAGGTGGTTTTGTCAAACTGATCCTTCTTAGTACATCAAACTAGATCTTGTTTAGATATGTTATAATAAGTTAGTAAGAGTTGGTTTGGTGCAAAAACTTTTGAAATCCACATATTTTTTATAAATTTTTTGAAGTCTCCTCATATATAAAGTGATTGAGAGAGTGGAAGTTAAAGATAGGGAAGAGAGAATGAAAAGTTTCAATATACATCCAGTGAAAATTCTGGAAGGATAAAATGGAGAAAACAGGAGGGAGGCCATCTTTGAAGAGTTGGTGATTGAGAATTTAGTAGAATTGATTTAAAAAAAAAAAGAAACCCATGAATTATTAGAGTCCGGATTGTTTGTTTGAGCTCAGGAGTTCAAGATCAGACTGAGCAAGAGTGAGACCCCGTCTCTACTAAAAATAGAAAGAAATTAATTGGACAACTGAAAATATACTGAAAAAATTAGCCGGGCTTAGTGGCGCATTACTGTAGTCCCAGCTACTTCGGGAGGCTGAGGCAGAAGGATTGCTTGAGCTCAGGAGTTTGAGGTTGCTGTGAGCTAGGATGATGCCATGGCACTCTAGCTCGGGTCACACAGTGAGACTCTGTTTCAAAAAAAAAAAAAAATCTTAAAAGCAATCAAAGAGAAAATAACAGATTACAAGGAACAATAACCATGTTGATCGAATCAAATCTCTAAAGCTGTAACACTGAAGGGGAGACCTAGGCATGCTAAATTCCCCATCATAAAGAATACCACTTTATGATACTTTTTGTGAGATTCTCTAACAGCCTTTCTATGTGTACAATTTAAATCACTGTTGGGGGCATGTACAATTTTCCTGTTTTCTTATATTTCTGTAGTAACTAGATGAAGAAAATATTTATCAAAGGGATAAGAATTTTGATTAGCAGAATTATACTTAGTTTCAATTTTCATTTGTTTATTTAATCATCCAACAAGTCAATGAACAATTTCTGAGGCTATTCTAATTAGTGGGATCTGTGGTAGAAACTCAAGAGAAATAAAAGTCCTACATGTTAATATCTAAAGTAATGTCCAAAGACAAATATTTATATTATAGTATAACAAATTCTAAGGTAAAGATATGTAATATATTCTAAGAGCCTATACAAGGAACAAACTCATACTAAAGTTAGAAATATGGTCATTATTTTACATATACTCTTCTGGGGAGGAGTGCAAATAACTTCAGTTATGTTATGACACTGAATCAGAGTTATGATAAGGAATGTTACAGAATTGTTAATCTAAACAGATCATTTGGATTTGAAATGAGCTTTTCTGTCTTTTATGACAATGCTGATCTGGTAATTGTGATCTGAGATCATTCTGGGCATGTGACAGACTCATTGCTAAAGAAAGTGCACATACCCAGATTAAAGAGCAGAGGAGTTTGGATGGTACCCACTTTCCTTTCCAATGGCTATTTGAAGAGGTCTTCTATTTTTTCATTTATTTCCTACCTGATTGAAACACTAATAGATGGAGAAGAAATGAGAAGAGGAATGGTATTTGCACCATTTGGAGAGTGAAATTCTATAATTAAATTGGCTTCAAATGTGCAGGATTACGCCAATGGATCAGTATATCTCTAAATCTTATTACATAAATAGTAGAGAAAATGAGAAAGAAATTTTTTACACATGTAGTGTACTATTATAAAAATTTCTTAATTACAATAAATCTAACATTTTTTGCCATCAACAAATGACATATAAGTGAATTTTTAAAATATTTTTTAAATAAAAAATAGGAAAAACAGAGAAGATGATGATGGGTAAGGATCTGATTCCAACTAGCTGTGTTTGAAGATACAGTGGTTATTTCCTCACCACAGTATGTGACACTTATTTTGAGTTTTAAAACTATAGACAGAAACACTAATTAAAAACAGGATGTGGGTGAACAGTCACGAACAAGACTCTCTGGACGAGACATGAGCTAAACTAGTGGTTCTGAAACAGCAGTCCTCTGTCAAGCACTGGTTTGCTGCCCAGCAATCACCTGAGGAACTGACTAAAGTGCAGATTCCCAGGCATCAGGCCCCAGGGATTCTGTCCAATAGGTTAGGTGGGGTCCCAAAATCTTTGTTTTCAACAAGATCCCTGGAGGATTCTCACATGGGTAATTATGAAACCATGTTTCGGGAAACACTGCTCTAGAAATTTATAATTTCTCTATTAGCTCTGCTATTGGTAAAGGGTTGGAACTGTGAGTAATTAGGAAAAGAATACAAGAAAAATGATGAAAAATGTAAACACAATGAAAAGTATCTTTAGAAGAAAACTACCTTCTAAAAACTTCCTGTTAGATCTTTCATCGTGACTGTGAGAAAGCTCCACTCTTTCCAACCTCAATCACTCTTCATTTTGTGCACATGACCCTGACCCCTAGTCCACTGAAGTGGAAGTCATTTGAAAGGAATTCCCACAATTCCCTTACCCCAGTGATTTCTATCTCTCTTTCCCTTTCCCACTATTTCTGAGAAAAAGTACTGACTGGAGTGAATACATGTTTTTCCCACTTCTTATGTCTTCTTTACTTATCCACAGATTTCTTCCCTCAGGCCTATAAATGGTTTCCATTTTTCCCTATTCCAAATTTAACCAGTAAACCTGCTTTACCAGCATAATCAGAATAGCATATCTTTTCGATACTTAAATTAATCTCATAAATCCCTGATTTGCTCAATTTAGTCATTGGAGACTAGCATTCATTTTGTTTGCATCCTCTGTCCTAAATTTTCTAAAACTCTGGGGCCTTACTTAGTTGTACTTCCATACTCTGAAAAGAGAAATGGAGAATTTGAAAATCCATGAGTGGGCCCAAGTTCAGCTTCTGTTGCTGTGGCAAAGTGTCATTATTAAAATCCTGCCTTGCAGAGTTCAAGGAACTGACACTGTTCCTGGTCTAGAGCTTTCCATATCATTGCATTTTCTTGGGCACAGAGTCAGCTTAGGTTATCTGGTATTTAATTCAGTCAAGAGAATGTGAGTTCCCAAGATGGCAGTTCTTCCAGTTTCCATGCACATGCTTAGTCTTTTGTTTTCAAGTCCCTTTCCATATTGCATGGCTGAAATGGAAGGAGCTATGGTCTTCAGTCTTCAGAGATTCTTCTCTTAATCATAAAATCATCCTCCAAGATAGCTTGCTGTGTTCACCTCTAGACTTAGAGAAATTTGTCATAACTTTACATGCCTTAAATATATATGCATATTTATAGATATACATATATTACATACATGTATGTATATGTATACATATGTATATATGCGTCTTCTCTTGATGATTTCCTCTTGAATCTGTTGCTGTATCTTTTTCCTTCTCTTAACAACCAATCTTCTTGGAAAAGTGGTCGACTCATTCACTGTCTCCACTTTCTTCTGATCCAGTTATTCCTCGGTTTATTCTCTGTAATCTAGTTTTTGGCCCATCACTCAATCATAAAACAATCTTGTCATTAACAACTTTCTAAAGAACACTGCTGTGGCTATTTATTAAACCTTGTCCTCTTCCGCCTCATCATAGACTCTGATATCTGAGATTAAACTCTTTTCTTTATGAGATATTCCCCTGTCTGTTCTCAGTACTCCATTTTCTAATTCTCTTCCTGCCACCTAAATGGAGCCATTCTTTAAGTTTTATCCTTTGCTCTCTACTTTTCCCTCTGTATGTTCCTTTCCTTCTGATTTTTATCTTCAGTCCCAACTTCAAATATCACTTCTGAAGACCTCAACCATTTTCCCAGAATTCCTTGCTTCTAATGTGACTTTGTGATCCCGTCTCTTTCTGTCTCCACTACATATCCTGTATTTCAGTTGTGTTGAACACACTCATTTTTTTCTGTCTCCATGACTACAAAGATTAGGGAGAATGCATAAATGAGTGATGTGGGCCAAGTAAAGAAAAATCATTTTGTAATAAACACTGAGCCTCAGTGTCAGGACCAGAGGGAGAGGTGTGGACTGTGGGAAACTGACCAGTCCATGCCCAGATAGTGAGTGGCTACTCAGCTACAGTGAGTTGTTTTCCAAGTTTTCTCATTTTTTAAAGAATTGATTTTTACATGATTGCTTGGCTTCTAAATGTTGGCAACTAAATTTTAAATTTTAGAAAACATGTGCAGGCCAAGGACAACATATTTGCAAGGCATATTTAATCTGATGACCATTAGTTTGCAACTTTTGACCAAAATCTAGATTATTGAAGAAACTCCCTACACAATCCATACTCTTACTCCAGATGCTGCTTTTTCTCACTCATGCTGCACAATTGCTAGATTAATCTTCTTAAGGCTAAGGTGAAACACAGATCATGCCATTTTCCAAGTAAAATATTCTGTTATTGATCAAATTAAGCACAAAACCTTGGCAGAGCTGTAAATACTCTCCTCACCATAGTCATAGCTTTCCTTAGCACCCTTATCTTTCCTTGCTTTCCTCCATGTATTTCATGCCTCTAGACTGTAGTAGAGACTTTCTTAACAGACCTCTGCTTACCTGTCTGTGAGCCTAACTCATGCTCCCGTTGCCTTGTTAATTCACATTTGATATGCTCATGCTTCTGCTGCCTCTAGTTGAGTTGTATATTACTCAAGGTTTGGTTGATTTTGTCCCCAGTTATACTTGTGATTTTAAAATTGCTTCTGAAATTGGATAGGACAACATAAAAGACTAGAAGAAAATAGCAAAAATCCAAAATTCTGCACTTAGAATGTTTCATAAGGGTTTTGTAATTCCCACTGTAAGGAAGCTGGGATGTTCTGGAAAATGCTTTATACAAGAATGATGATGTTGAAATTCCAATGAGTGGACCTATACTAAAAGAAGAGAAGTTGGCTCTAGGGAAAAATGTTGTTAAGTGAATCTATGCTATATATTAATATTTTAGTTTAAAATAAAATGTTTTCAGGTATATACACTATTTTATGATTACCAGCTTTAACCAACTTTGCAGATTATCCACTATGTGTCAAAATGATTTTGGGTTGTATTTGATATTTTGTACCCTCATTCCACTCCCAAGCTTGCTTGACATTAGTGTTTTGTTTATGTTATTTTATCAGTCTATAGATCCCCTCTCTTCATTTCTAATTTTTTGAAATCCAACCCATCATTTTCACATTGGCTCAAATGCCACCCTCAGCATCACATGTGCAAATACGTATATTCATACCCACACTCACAATTTCCCCCTTGATTTCTCCACTTTAGTATGCGTTCTCCATCCTTTACACATCCTTGTTCTTCATGCCTCTCTTTCCTAATAGGGCTGATTATATTCCTCTTTCATATAATGCATAGTCATTACTGTTCATATCTTACTCTTCTGAAAATGCCACATTCTTTGAAGGCAGATTTGTGTACTTACTCATATCTGTTCTTCCTACAATACTGGGCATTGAAAATGGCACTTAGGAAGTTTTGAGACCAGCTTGATTTCTTGTACCCCCAAATTCTTCTCTGTCCTCTTACTTGAGATCAAATAATGCTGAGGCTCATTTAGGCCTCTTACTAGTGCTCAAACCTACTGGTAATCAGAGGGTTTTGAATGGATTATATTTAAATACTTAGAAGACTTGGAATCTGTCTCAGAACTTGCAGGCCAGTTACAATGAATGAGTTTCTCCTCTCTCTTTGCCATTGGAGACGGTACATTAACCAGCCCTTGGTAAAAAATACACTGAAATTAGAAGTGGTATATTGCCAGGCCAGTGCAATGTGATGATGTTGATGTTGATGTTCATTGCTTTCAGCAAAATTTTTGGATTTAATGTGTGATCATGTTTGTGGTATCTATGTTGATTTTTACATTCTAGGGATTATAAGAAAATCCATTTGCTTTATCTTTGTGTAATTGGAGATCCTTGATTGTTGTTATTATAGGGGGAAGAATATCACATTCAAAATGGTCCAAAAGATATATATGGACATTTTTGTTCCAAGACCCCAACATTTAAAAATGCTGTGCATGCACCACTAAGCATGAAATAGACAAAAAATTGGCAGTCATTGTAGAAAGCAATAGAAAGATGTGTGCCCTTTGGGCTTATTTTGGAAAGAAAACATAATTTGAAACGTCAGGTTTATAAGAGCAAAATCCCCTTGTGAGGTGCCAGAACAGGGAACATGTTTAACAGGAGTCAAGCATGGATTACCAAATGTCCTCAAATGAGAACGTTGATGAGCATAGCTGCCTGGCAATGACAAAACAATTTTAATGTATTTATTGAATCAAATTAAAAATGTTCTCATTTAACTCCTGCACTTCCTCAGCAGTATTGTTGTTAACACTTCAGCGAGTTTTCTTATTGTTCTTTGAGCATTTGTATATGCATATAAGCCAATTATTTACTGTAATATATTTATATAAACTGAATTATATATAATGCTGTATAACCTAATGCTTTAAATTTCATCATAATTATATTTCCTGAGTCTCTGATATATGAAAACATCTCTGCTTTCTCATGTAAATGCTATA
Source organism: Avahi laniger (assembly GCA_963575035.1). Taxonomy (NCBI): domain Eukaryota; kingdom Metazoa; phylum Chordata; class Mammalia; order Primates; family Indriidae; genus Avahi; species Avahi laniger. The sequence goes on along the minus strand of CAUYSK010121344.1, from coordinate 1,313 downwards.
GTAGTAGGATAGTACATTTTAGGATCACTATTCTTTCTCAAGATGATAATAAATTTTAGTTGCTATTTTGGCTTCTAGTTTTGCAGGTAGACAATTCAAAGCTACTTTGTTTCTCTTGTAAAGTGTTTTTTAAACTATTTATTCCCGGAATCAAAAATTTCACCTATCTATCAGACTAGAAGTGTGAGTTGTATGTGTTTTTATTACACAAGTCTAGATTGATCTGAAAAATTAATCTTCTTTTTCAACTTAATGACGATTTGTTTTTATATTTTGTTTTAGTGATTATTACTTTTATTCCATCTCTCTTTTCTCTTTTTCTTGAATCCTTACTTTTTATAATTTAAAATTATGAGTATTCTATTCTCCAGGGTTTTTAAAATCTTTTTTCTCCTGATTTTCATATTTTTCTTCATTTTTACTTTGTTTATGATCTTCACAAATCAAGATCTATTTTCCTGTTCAGTACATCTGCTTGTTTTTAGCAGAATTCAGAATCAAATTTTTAATATCTAGAGCCTTTTTAAATTTAAATTACATATCATATTTTCACCTTACATTATTTATTTCATTTTTGAAAATCTCTTCTAATTAATATATTAACTGTATCTTAATAGCAGTCCCCTATTCAGGTGAGCTCCCACATTCATTCTGATTTTCTTATTACTTGCCTAGGTTAGTTTCAGATATCCAATTTTCCCTTCCCCCATTCTCTCTATCCCATTTGAGATTTAAGATTACCCATAACTTTCTAGTACTGGTTATGGTTCTTATTCTTTTCTTATCTGAATTATTCTCATTTTTATCATTATAGCCCTGTAAGGCATCAAGATAATATTAGCCTTACGGATTGATTTGAGGAGTATTTGCTCTTTTTCTATTCTTTTGGAGAATTTGTAAAAGATTGGAATAGTCTTGACATTTCTTGATGGCTTGGTAGAACTCTGTTTCATGAAAGCTTAGTAGAATTGTAAAATTATCTGGGTCTATTTACCTTGTAGAAGAATTTTTAAAATTTGATTTGTTTTGTCTACTAATTATAGGATTGTTTAAGAATTCTTTTTTCTTCCTGAGATAATTTTAATAATTTATATATTTCTAGGACTCTTTATATTACGTAAGTTTTTAAAACTTTTAGCATAATACTCTTCATGGTATCATTCTGTTTTTTTTTTTTTTTTTTTGAGACAGAGTCTCACTCTCTTGCCTGGGGCGAGTGCCGTGGCGTCAGCCTAGCTCACAGCAACCTCAAACTCCTGGGCTCAGGCAATCCTACTGTCTCAGTCTCCCAAGTAGCTGGGACTACAGGCATG
>CAUYSK010121341.1:0-17245 GCA_963575035.1 Avahi laniger | reverse complement strand
AAACTCCTGGGCTCAAGTGATCCTCCTGCTTCAGCCTCCTAAGTAGCTGGGACTACAGGCATGCGCCACCATGCCCGGCTAATTTTTTCTATATATTTTTAGTTGTCCAGTTAATTTCTTTCTATTTTTAGTAGAGACGGGGTCTCGCTCTTGCTCAGGCTGGTTTCAAACTCCTGAGTTCAATCTGCCCGCCTCGGCCTCCCAGAGAGCTAGGATTACAGGCGTGAGCCACTGCGCCCAGCCAGGCATTGCATCTTTGATTGAACCACTTTCATCATCAGGCTCTTGGTCTGAAGCATGGAGTCTGTCCCTAACTCCACTTTTGGCAATGCCATAGAACCAAATCACACCAACACTTAAGAGACATGGATGGGCTACAGGCACTGTCCACCTGCTCCTGTTGCCTTAAGAAACATGGTCCCAAGCTCTTCTCAGTAATTGATCCCCATGGTGAGAAGCAAGGATCCTTAATTAGCAAAACAAACTCCCACTCCCACCCCACCCCACCTCAGTGCATTTCCCCAGGAGCTCTTGGCCATGATCCTTGCCCTTCTGACCTTCACTTTCCGAACTTCATTGGCCTGGAATTCAGGTGTACAGTTGTGGTGGATGAAGCCGATACCACCTGTAAGCTACAGGATAAGCAGAAGAGAGGGAATAAGTGACACAGAGTAAGAGAGGCAAGACCTGATGCCTTAGGGAAAGAGATGCATTCCTGCTTCTCCCCCACCCCATGAGGCTCACCGCCATTGCTATGGCCATTCCAGCCTCTGTCACTGTGTCCATGGGAGAGGAAACCAATGGAGTCTTCAGAGTAATTTTCTTGGTCAGAGCAGAGGTCAGGTCCTGAGAAGACATAATGTGGAAAAACATCTCTTATAGCTTAGGGTGGTACTGGGTCCCCCCCAAAACAGGTGCTCTGTATGACCTGCGTGAATCCAACACCAAACCCAATTCGGTGAAGTTGTCCAGAGACAAGGCAACCTTAGTTCACCATAATGTTCAGAACCCAATTTTTGATCATACTTACCACCTGGTCTGCAGTGAAGTCAATGTAGCCAGGGAGAATGAGAAAGTCGCTGCGGGGAAGGGGAATAAATTGGGAGTAGGGCATTCAGGTTTATGGCAGCATAAGACTCCATCCCTATAGATCATCGCCTAAGGTGTATGAACAGAGACAGGCGCTCACTTAGCCCGCGTGTCACAGGAGAGGCAGAGCACAAGGTGGAGATGGGGACAGAAGTCCTTTACGGCCACTGAGCTGTCATCAGTGCTCCTAGCACCCTGACAATTCCATGTGTCCAAAGAACGGAGTCTCTAGCCTGAAATCCCAAGCACTATTAAGATAACTTCCCCAAAGCCAACCCCCGCTCCAGATCTGTCAAAATGAGCTCCGGAGATGGGTGGGTAGTTCCCGGAACCTGTTCCCCATGCCTGTGCTCGAGAGGGCGCTATGGAAGCCCCCATCCGGGCTCTTCGCCCAACATGCCGCCCCACTCCTTGCCCAGGTGAGCCCCATAGGCCCGCACTTGTAGGTGAGACCGTCCCCGCAGTTGAAGAGCTGCTGTGCCGTGAGTCCGTCGTCTGGCACATAAGACGTGCCCCCGCTAATCAGGTAGTCGGCCATGGCCAACACAAGGAACCGCCGCGTGTGTCCGAGAACCGCGCCGCAGAGACCTCTGGCGTCTGGGCCGCGCCAATATAAACCAGCCGGTTTCGTCACGGCGCCGCGCGCAGCACTGACGTCATGGCGTATGGCGCGGGGGCGGAGCTACTATGCCGCTGCGGAAGGGGCGGGGCCGAGAGGAACCGGCTTATGCTCAGGCCACGCACTGACCTAGTCACTGTGGAGCTGGGCTGTTTCCTATTCCACCCCCTCCCCACAGGACCTTGACCCGCTCAACTAACAGGCAAGGCTGTGCTTCCACTGTTCCGCCCGTTTCCTCCCCAAATAAAGAGACCACGTTCACTAGCATGTTGAAAAGACGTGCTTGTCATTCTTAATAAACAACTAGAGTAAGAATACATAAGAGAAACAGAGTGGTATCTTTATATGATACACAAGTGTATGTTACAAGAATTCCATCAGGCACAGGAGCCTCAGGTTTTAAGGCCTCAATGTTAGGCCAAAAAAAAAAAAAAGCATGGTAAAGTTTTTACTTTAACATCTAAAATGTCACTTGTCATAAAGGAGGGTGTAATAGAAATTGTCTTTAATAAATCATAATTGAAATTCCCCTCATTTTTCTTCCATTAAGATGCTAAGTTTATGTCTGAGCATAAAGAAAGAAAAGAACATGGCTCCCCTGTGGTCAACGAAGTCTGCCAGTCCAGGGTGAAAACCAGCTGGGGAGATTCCCTGCAGGGTCCATCCATCATTAATTCCATCTCTCTTGAGGAAGGGAAGGGGCCACATTTCTCCTAATAGTCCAAGCCCTTTCCACAGGCCTCAGACAAAAAAGAAAAAGTCAGCCAGCAACTTTCCAGGATATCTGGCTCTCAGGAAACCCAGAGCCCCCATCGGCTGAGGAGTCTGCCACAGCAGGTTTATAAAGATGCAAAGGGGGCAGAGTTTTCTTTTACATTTTAAACGGAAGCAGCCTGATAGGCTTCATAACTACACAAATAAAAAAAGAATAAAGAAAAAATGGAGGCCTTTTCTTTAGTGTGAAAGTCTGTCTCGTTTTTCCTGGCTGGTTTCTCTTGCAACATGGCCAAGGCATCTCAGTGCATGGTGCTTGCGTTGGCCACTGCGATGGCCTCCTGAATTTCTCGTATAACCAGGATCCGGGTTAGCATTTGTCCCATCTGCTCTCTGCTGATAGGCTGGACTGAGTACCAGATTGGGCTGTTGGGGGCCACCACTGGCTCAGGTGTCAGGTAAAAAGTGTCATTCCGGCCTTTCACACTCTGGGGGCTGAAAAATATGTCAGTAAAAATTGGGTAACACCATTACAACCTCAACCCTCCCACTTTGAACCTCCCAGGCAGATGCTGTCTGCAAAAGTTGGTAACGAGGCACCAAGGTACTGTGGCACAGCTACTGAATTCCATATAGCCACAACATACCACCTCCTGGTCCTCCTTTGGGGCTACTGCAAATGCCAGTGATAGGTTGCTTCCCTTCTGCCCCTCCTTTCCATGTGCTAGCTGTGATCCATCAGACTGTACCTACCTACACCTCCCCTGGGCTCATTTAACTTGAGTCCATCTATATCCCACCTGGAGGCCACTTTACAGTCCAGAAGGTCTATCTCTAAGTCTCTGTTCATGTTATTCACTCAGTAATAATGGCCATAATGCTGGGGTTCTTACCTGGGCTTACGCCACCCCCCAAAGTGTGCTGTACCTCTATTAAGTATTTAGCACCTTCCATCTTCTAACAGTTATTCATCCATTCAAGATTTATCGAAGGGCTACTGTGTGCCAGGTCAGCACTAAGTACTGATGTTAAAGAAATGAGCAGGAACAATAATTCGTACTACCTCATGTAGCTTATAGATAAAAGGAGAGACAAAGTTACATAAACACACACAAAATGACAAACAGTGGTTAAGTGCTACAGAGGCTACATCCAGAGAAAACAGGTAGGGAATCTAGAGATGCTTTCCTGATAAAGCTGTGTTGAAGTTGAGAAGAGGGATACATGATGCCTTTGAGTGGAGAAGAGCTAGTGTGGCTAGGGAGCCAAGAGCTCCATGAACATCGGGTTAGCAAGGGGGAGCAGATGCAAGGCTTTGTCCACTATGTGAGGATTACTCTGTAGAGTAATGAGAAACCACCAAAAGTTTTCATCTAAGTGACATGCTAAGATCTGCAACCTAGAAAGATCATTCTGGCATTGCTGTGTCAAGATGATATGACAAACTACAGGGACAAGAGGGAGCAAAAGCCAAGAGAAGGAGTCCCCCCTAGATTGATAGTGACAGTGACAAAAGGTCAAGGTCAGGATGCAGGGCCATGCTCAATATGTGTGCAGGTGGCTTCTATGTACCTTCGTACTCTTTCCATGAAAGGTGACTGACTATAAAGGGATTAGGGACCCCTTTTATATCAGTGCTAGGCACATCACACACTTTGGGAAAAATAGCAAGTTTGCTTCTGTATTTAGCCTTTCAGAAGTGTTTTTTACTCTCAGTTTGGGACTAAAGAATGCCTCTATCCTGTGATCAGACAGACAGACACACACACATGGTTAGCCAGTCATAATAAAGCCTCCTCACCATTTGAAGAGGTAGAAATCGTAGAGCTTGATGGGACACCTCAATGGATTCTCTGGATTTTCTGTCTGTTCTGCATACATGTCATCTGTAACTGTAAAACATCCCCCCCACACACACACGACAGATGTGGTAACAGACTGCCTTACCTCCAGCCCAGAACCTTAGGCTTTCAGCCACCCTACCTAGAATATATTGGGTAGGAGGAGGGAAAGTATGGGGCATGGGCAGTGACTATGAAGGGAAGAAGCAGCTATCTTCTCAGGGACTTCTCTGCTTTTAGGAGAAAAATTTGAAGTTTTTGACTAGGGAGAAGGGAGTAGAGAATTCCTATCCAGCAAATCCCAACCTGCACATCTGAACATTCATCACTAGCCCCACAGGCATGAGGGAGGGTGGGACAAGTAGCACCTGTTTGTGCAGTCCCCCGCCTCCTTCCCCTACCTTTCTGGCCAGTCTGGTGTATTCCAAGGGCCTTCAGGTACCGTATACTCGTGCTTTTATCCTTGGGATTAGAGGGGTTCTTCTTTGTCTGTCGCAAGACCTTGGAAAAGGCCAGCTTCATGTGCTGGTCCACTGTCTTCAACAGGAAGTACCTGGACCGCAAGTGAAAGCAAGGCAGAGGGAGGGGTGCCAGGAGAATACCATGACTTACCCTCTGCCCACTGGTACGTCAGAGAGCCACTGCCCACGCTCCCAGGATCTCGGCAGGCCCATACCCAAGCACTGTGTCCAGTGGAGGAGCCACATCAAGATGGATGGTAGGTATCTGGCAAGGCTGTTTGCCTTACTGGTCACCACACAAAATGCAGCCAAGCCGGAATGGGGTTTTCAATAGCCCAGAGTTTCTCAAATATGTGTCAGAGGAATTCAGAAGTCCTCCTGGATAGTTTCCACCCTCTTCACTGGACAGATGCCAGCAGTGGCTAAGCGTGGAGCCTCTAGAACACTTACTTGGTGTTAAAGAACATGAGGGTGGTCAGCAGGGTGGAAGGGGAGTGAGCCCCAAGCTGTTTGCACTCCCACAGCATCTCCTCAGTCACATGGCTGGGCAGGACATAGCCTAGGAGGAAGAGAGTACTGCTACAAGAAGATGGCAGGTAGTTTCTCAAAGGCACAATATGGGAGGATGAGGCACAAAAATCGCATAGGAATACAACTTTAATCAGGGAAGTCTCCCTAGGGTATGGCAAAATAATCTGGAAAGCTGGTTAAAACACAGATGCCTGGGTCCCAACCCAAGTTAACGAGCATTTCTAAGTTCCAAGGTGATGCTGTTGCTGCTGCTCTGGGGAATCACACTTTGAGAACCATATCAGCCTTACATGGTAACTGTTACCTGACAAAGTCTTTCTCTAGTCCAAGGCTAATACGGGGCAAAAGGGACTGCCCTCAGGGAGAATGAAGTAACTAAAAGTCTGCATATATGCATACTTCTCTGAGAGGATACACAGCTTGCATTATAGCTTCAAAGGCTCCAAGGGCCCAAAGAACTGGTATGCATTGCCCTGTTTGCCCTTGCCAAACCTTCTCTCATGTCTACCATGAGAGAAAACAAGGCCATTCTCATTCCTTCTCTGGATAAAGGAGAGACTGGTATTTGGCTTTTATAAGTCTCCCCTATAGGGCAGGTGATACTGTAAGATCCTGGTTCATAAGAGAACACAAAGTTAGCAGAGGCAAAGATCAATGGTTTGAACAAGAGCCCTGGTCAGCAAGATTTGCACACAAGGAAGAAGATACTTGGTTTGACCACCAAGCCCACCTAACGTGCTCAATTCAGTCGATATGTGCACTGGGGGCACAGTGACACAACAGCAGACACTACTGTTCTCCTGAAGGATTTCAACATTCTCCAGGCAGGCAGTGAGGGTGACACTTCCTGAAATCAGAAAAAGGAACATTCTGCCCCATACACTGCTCTTCTCTGTTTTTGTCAAAGCTGGCCCTCTGACGATATTAGTCCCCAAGGTGCAGGATGCAGAAGAGAGCCCTGCTTTGGAAAGGCAATCTGCTAGGAGCAATTCCTGACATACCTTGGCATGTACTACTTCTCTGGGTTCACTCTGCCAGCTGTACCCTCTGGTGTCACTTCCCTAACTTTATTCTTTTCTCAACACCACAACTTAAAATTAACTTTAGGCAGGGCACAGTGGCTCACGCCTGTAATCCCAACACTTTAGGAGGCTAAGATGGGAGAATCACTTGAGCCCAGGAGTTTGAGAACGGCCTGAGCAACACAGCAAGACCCCATCTCTATAAAAAAATTTAAAAATTAGCCAGGTATGGTGGCGTGTGCCTGTAGTCCTAGCTTCTTGGAATGCTAAGGCAGGAGGATTGCTTGAGTCCAGGAGTTGAAGGTTGCAGTGAGCTATGATGATGCCACTGTGTTCCAACCTGGGTGAGAGAGCAAGACCCTGTCTCTAAAATAATAAAATAAAATAAACTTTCAGTGCCTGAAAACCAGGCTCTTGGTATAGGAGTAAGTATAGATAAAAACATTACATAAAATAGCCTTGTAGTTCTGAATCTGAACTGCAAGCATCAAAATGATGTCTTTTGTCTTTAAAAAAAATTCTAGTTCTGCCCACTCAAGGTCCTTAAAATAACAACCAACCCAGGAGCAATGAGCACTCCTAGTTCCAGACTGTGGTACTGAAACACTACTTCTCACTAAAAGAAACCAGGTTCCATGGAGAACTGATAAACTCCACACTGGGACAAGAAATGTCCAAAATGAAATGTTCACCATTCCGTCAAATCGGAAATCAAGAAAGTCATCAAAGACTACTAAGCTCATGTCCAAAGGACATAGGGACCAATTTAAAAAGGCTCCAAATGGCCAACATTGAGACAATTTCCAAATCAGTAAAGATAAATGCAATAGACTGAATCACATCAAAGGTCTCAATTCAGGAGTTCACAATGATTCTGAAAAACAAACAAAACAAACCTAACTGATCATCATTGGGAGAAGCTGGTAAACCGACCCATTACTGTGAAAACTGTTAAACAAAGGAAAAGAAACAAGCTCTCATCTTGCCTGTTCTATATAATCTGCACTGCTATGAATCCACAGTTGAGTAGGAAAATGTTTCTCTTTATGTTCCAACTAATAATGAAGAAGGAGTAACATTAGAATACCATTTTGAAACCCAAAAAGAATTAATGGATCTAGACATTATGGGCACCGTAATGGAGGAAAAGCCACCTATGAGGTAACCTTGCCAAAAACAAAACAAAACAAAAAACAAACCTGAATCAATCTTTATGTGCAATTAGTAATAATCAACTGTAAACACATGGTACAAAAGAATATGTTAAACTACATCGGGATGCAATCAGCAAAGACTAAATTGTTTCACGATTTAAAGGGCTAGTTTCTTCCATAAAAAAATTGTAAGAAAAAAAATGGAGAGGGAAATTAAAAATGAAAACAAGTAGATATTAAAAGGCAGCCAATTGCAATATGTGAACCTTATTTTCACCTTGATTCAGATAAACAAAAGGATGAAATTTATAAGACAATCAGAAATTTGAACAAAGGGCAAATTTTGATGACATCATGGAATTACCATTCTGGGTTGTTTTTTTTTTTAAAGTATGATGATAGAATTGTGGTATGTCAAGAATATATGTCAATATATTTATAGATAAAGTGGGATTTACTTCAAAATAGTACACGAGAGAAGCAGGTGATGGTATATACAAAATCAAGATTGCATTGGACAAAGGGTACACGGGGGTTCATTAATCTATTGTTACTTTTATGTATGCTTGAAATCTCCACAATAGAAGGCTAAAGAACTGAACTTTGCATATCCATATTTGGCTTGAAAATTCACAAATCATGTAAAGAGTGATTCACTCATTTATGTCTCTGTTCTAATGATAGTCCCTCAGACAGACCTCCATCTTAAAGCCCTTATAACATGTTCCATTCCCTTGTATTCTGTTCTTCAAAGCACTTAAATTAACTTGGTTGTTGATACATTTTCTCTCCTTATTAGATTGCAAACTCTTTTCATTATTGCTCTATTATAATCCTTGGCACCTAGAATACTTCCTGGAACATAGCAGGGACTCTTAATTTGTTTAAAAAAAAATTAAAAAAACAAAAACATGGTTATACTGCATACATTTTAATAAATGGCAGAGCCAGGATTAAAACTCAGATATTCATGTGGACATAAGTTTTCAACTTGCTTGGGTAAATACCAAGGAGTACAACTGCTGTATCATAAGGTAAAACTATGTTTACTTTTGTCTGAAAATACCAAACTCTCCTAGCACTCTGGGAGGCTGAGGCGGGTGGATTGTTTGAGCTCAGGAGTTCGAGACCAGCCTGATCAAGAGCAAGAAGCCATCTCTACTAAAAATAGAAAGATATCAGCTGGACAACTAAAAATATATAGAAAAAATCAGCCGGGCATGGTGGTGCATGCCTGCAGTCCCAGCTACTCAGGAGGCTGAGGCAGAAGGATTGCTTGAGCCCAGGAGTTTGAGGTAGCTGTGAGCTAGGTTGACACCACAGCACTCTAGTCCAGGCAACAGAGTAAGACTCTGTCTCAAAAAAAAAAAAAAAAAAGAAAATACCAAACTCTCTTCAAAAGTGGTTGTGCCGGCCGGGCACGGAGGCTCATGCCTGTATCCTAGCACTCTGGGAGGCCGAGGCGGGCGGATTGTTTGAGCTCAGGAGTTCAAGACCAGCCTGAGCAAGAGCGAGACTCTGTCTCTACTAAAAAAAAATAGAAAGAAATTATCTGGACAACTAAAAATATATAGAAAAAATTAGCCGGGCATGGTGGCGCATGCCTGTAGTTCCAGCTACTCGAGAGGCTGGGGCAGTAGGATCGTTTGAGCCCAGGAGTTTGAGGTTGCTGTGAGCTAGGCTACTGCCACGGCACTCACTCAAGCCAGGGCAACAGAGACTCTGTCTCAAAAAAAAAAAAAAGTGGTTGTGCCATTTTGTGTTTCCACCAGCAATGAATGATACAGCTCCTGTTGCTCCCTATCCATGTTAGCATTTGGTGCTGTCAGTGTTTTAGATTTTAGCCATTCTAAAAAATGTATAGTGGCTATTTCATTGTTGTTTCAATTTGCAACTCCCTGATGACTTTTGAAGATGAAAGTCTTTTCATATACTTATGTGTCATCTGTATTTCTTCTTTGGTGAGATATCTTTTGTCCATTTTTTAATCAGGTTGTTTGTTTTCTTATTGTTGAGTTTTAAAAATTCTTTGCATAGCTTAGATACCAGTCCTTTATCACATATGTGTTTTGCAAAGATCTTTTCCCAGTCTGTGGCTAGTCTTCATTCTATTAAGAGCATTTTTTGCAGAGCATAAATTTTAATAAAGTTCAACTTGCCAATTTTTTCTTTCATAGATTGTGCTTTTGGTGTTATTTCTAAAAAGTCATCAGCAAACCCAAGGTTACCTAGATTTTCTCCAGTTATCTTCTAAGAGTTTTATGGTTTTTTTATTTTTGTTGTTTTTTGAGACAGAGTATCACTCTGTTGCCTCAAGTAGAGTGCAGTGGTGTCATCTTGACTCACTGCAACCTCAAACTCCTGGGCTCAAGCAATCCTCCTGCCTTAGCCTCCCAAGTAGCTAGGATTATAGGTGCAAGCCACCATGCCTGGCTAATTTTTTCTACTGTTGGTAGACTGGGTCTCACTCTTGCTCAGGCTGGAGAGTTTCATAGTTTTGCATTTTACATTTAGGTCTATGATTCATTTTCAGTTAATTTTTGTAGAAGGTATAAAATCAGTGCCTAAATTCATTTTTTGATATGTGGATATCCAGTTGTTCAGCACCATTTGTTGAAAAAGACTGTATTTTTTCCATTGAATTACCCCTATCCTTTGTCAAAGATAAGTTTACCATATTGTGTGTCTCTCTTTCTGGGTTCTCTACTGTCACGCTGATCTATCTATTCCTTTGCCAAAAACCTGCTCACAAATGTTTATAGCAGCTTTATTCATAGTTGCCAGAACTTGGAAGCAACCAAGGCAAGATGTCCTCCTTTCTTTTTGAGACAGTGTCTCACTGTGTTGCCCAGGCTAGAGTGCTGTGGCATCAGCCTAGCTCACAGCAACATCAAATTTCTGGGCTCAACCGATTCTCCTGCCTCAGCCTCCCGAGTAGCTGGGATTATAGGCGCACATAACCACACCCAGCTAATTTTTCTACTTTTAGTAGAGACAGGTTCTCGATCTTGCTCAGACTTGTCTTGAACTCCTTACCTCAAGTGACCCTCCTGCCTCAGCCCCCCAGAGTGCTAGGATTACAGGCGTGAGCAACCGAGCCCGGCCAGATGTTCTTTAATAGGTAAATGAATAAACAAACTGTGATACAGCCATACAATGGATTATTATTTAGTGATTAAAAAAAAAATAAGGGAGGCCGAGGCGGGCGGATTGTTTGAGCTCAGGAGTTCGAAACCAGCCTGAGCAAGAGCAAGACTCCGTCTCTACTAAAAATACAAAGAAATTAATCGGACAACTAAAAATATACAAAAAAAATTAGCCAGGCATGGTGGCGCATGCCTGTAGTCCCAGCTACTTGGGAGGCTGAGGCAGAAGGATTGCTTGAGCCCAGGAGTTTGAGGTTGCTGTGAGCTAGGCTGATGCCACGGCACTCTAGCCCGGGCAACACAGTGAGACTCTGTCTCAAAAAAAAAAAAAAAAAAAAAGCTATCAAGCCACAAAAAGAGAAACGGGAACCTTGGATGAATAGTGCTAAGTGAAAGAATCCAATCTGAAAAGGGTACATACTGAATTATTCCAACTATATGACATTTTGGAAAAGGCAAAACTATGGCGATAATAAAAAGATCAGTGGTTGCCAGGGGTCAGGAAGAGGAAGGGAGGGAGGGATACATAGGTGGAGAACAGGGGTTTTTAGGACAGTGAAACATTCTGTATGTTAACATAATAGTGATACATGTCATCACACATTTATCAAAACCCACAGAATGTGTACAACACAGTGAGTGAACTCTAATGCAAACTATGAACTATAGCTAATAATAACTTCATATTAGTTCATTGATTATAACCAGTGTACCACATTAATACAACATGTTAATAGTAGCGGAAACCCTGTGTGAGGGTGTATATTGGAGGAGGTATGTGGGAATTATCTGCACTTTCTGCTAAATTTTGCTGGAAATCTAAAATTGCACCAAAAAATAAAGTCTAGTAAAAACAAAAAAACAAATATAAAAATTCCAGCAACATTACAAATATGTATGTAACTTGCAAATATAACTAAGTTAGATTGACATTAACAGTATACTCTGTATGACTTCATTTATATAAAGTTTAATCAGCAAAACAAAAAAAAACAAACAATGCCAGGCATTGTAGCATGCATGTGTGTTCCCAGCTACTCAGGAGGCTGAGGTGGGAGGATCACTTGAGCCCTGGAGTCCAAGACCAGCCTGGGGCAAAATAGTAAGACCTTATTTCTTTTACTGAACAAAAACAAACTACCATGCCACGGCACTCTAGCCCAGGCAAAAGAGTGAGACTCTGTCTCAAAAAAAAAAAAAAAAACAAACAAACTACCACTGAAAAGCCTATGTTCTTTCCAATACAGTATGCTGCCCAGGAGGCTGCCTGTGGGTAAAGCAAAAGTTATGTTCTACAAACTGTTCATAATTCTTAGTTGTTGTAATAATTCTCATATTAATCAGTAAATTTTAACAGGAAAAAAAGATAGTAACTAGCCTACTAGTTCTGCACGCCCCTGCATTCTTGCCACAGTAGGCCTAGCAGGGTTCTTTGGTGAGCGGTGCCTCCAGCACAGAGGCCAATGCTGCTGCCGCCGCCACCTGGATTATACAGCCCCCATATCACAGCCAGCCACAGAAGCTGCCAATCTTTTTAAAAACCCAGATGGGAAAGAAATCCAAGGACAAGGGAGACTCTTACCAAGTGGAGTAACCCGGGGCTGAATATCCTTCAGAACTTCATGTAGCCACTCCGTGAATCGAACATAATAAAGATCGGAGAAAATGTCATCTACCCGTCCATTTTCAAAAAGATACTAAAAGAAAAACAATCAATAAAAGTTATTGGTAATCTCCTGAGCAAAGCTTTCAGGAGAAATAAACATATTTTCTACCAGCATCAACATATCTCCCTACCCATTTCCACCATCAACAAACCAAGGAACCAAGTCAAAACTGTCCAGCATGTGATACTTCCACAGATTGCTTCAGATCACGTGAACTAATTCTCACAACATTCTTTTTTTTGTTTATTTTTTAAGACAGAGTCTTCCTCTGTTGTCCATGCTAGAGTACCGTGGCATCAGCATAGCTCACAGCAACCTCAAACTCTTGGGCTCAAGCAATCCTCCTACCTCAGCCTTCCAAGTAGTAGGACTACAGGTGTGTGCCACCATACACGGCTAATTTCTTTTTTCTGTTTTTAGTCATCCAGCTGGGGCAACATAGCAAGATCCCATTTCTTTTACTGAACAAACTACCACTGAAAAGCCTATGTTCTTTCTAATACAATATGCTGCCCAGGAGGCTGCCTGTGGGTAAAGCAAAAGTTATGTTCTACAAACTGTTCATAATTCTTAATTGTTGTAATAATTCTCATATTAATCAGTAAATTTTAAGAGGAAAAAAAGATAGTAACTAGCCTACTAATTCTGCACGCCCCTGCGTCCTTGCCACAGTAGGACTACTCTCTTTTAGTAGAGATGGGGTCTCACTCTTACTCAGGCTTGTCTCGAACTCCTGACCTCAAGCAATCCTCCTGCCTCAGGCTCTCAGAGTGCGAGGATTACAGGAGTGAGCCACTGCGACCAGTCCTCACAACATTCTTGAGAGTTGGGTCAACAAGGCAGATTTTGTAATTACTATTTCATTGAAGCCAATGCACTGTCTCCTGGTAGCAAAAATCACAAACAGGCTCTGGGATTGGTCTCTTTTTAGTAAGTACTTTGTAAGTCAGGTAGTGTGTAAGTTAAATAACACAGGCAAGTTTTTTAACTTCTAGGGCTCAGTTTCCTTGTCCATAAATGGATATGCCTGTACCTGCCTTCAATGACTGAAGAAAGAGCATGGAATGAGACAGAGCACGTAAAGCAATTCACATGGTGTCTAGCGAGGTTAGGGCCAGCAAGAAAGAGGAACAAACCGGAAGGCAGACTTTTCTCAAGAGCTGGCAACACAGTACCAACCAGCAAGCCCCTTTTTTTTTTTCCATACTGTGGGTTTCTCCTCAGGAGCCTTTAAACACTAAGAAATCAATCTGTGCTCCCCCAAACTGCCAATCTACAAGGTTCTCTGTCATGCTTCCTCTTAGATGTCTTGAAAACCTAACTACATTTGTATATTATTCTAGTTAGACTTCTTCAAATAATTATTTTGTGTTAATGCAGGGGAGAAGGAAAAGAAAAGCTGTATGCTAGCACCAGACTTTGTTTTGGATAAATTACTTTTATTTTTATTTTTTTAGAGAGAGGATCTCACTCTGTTGCTCAGGTTGGTCTCAAACTCCTGGCCTCAAACGATCCTCCCACCTCAGCCTCCCAAGTAGCTGAGATTACAGGCATGAGCCACTGTGCCTCGCTGGATAAATTACTTTTATGAAAACCACCATACGTTTACTTTAACAAAAAGAAAAGTGTTAACATAAATGCTTTATGATTAAAAAAATGGGAGCGGGAATGGTGGCTCACGCCTGTAATCTCAGCATTCTGGGAGACTGAGGAAGGAGGATTGCTTGAGCCCAGGAAGTTTGAGGCTGCAGTGAGCTACGGATGACGCACTCCATTCCACTCAGGGTGACAGAGTGAGAATCTGTCTCTAAATAAATAAATAAATAAATAAATAAATAATAAATGGCTGTAAGATAATTACCAAGTACTGTACCAGAAGTTTCTCTATGTGATAGGGTTATGAATGACATTTGTTTTCTTATTTTATTTTCTAAGGTGAACATGTAAGTCTCTGCAATTAAAAAAAGTGTGTATTTTAAAACTCACTATGTAGCTAAAAGAAAAGTTTCTTACTTTAAGCTTTTGCTTGTCATTTTACTAACTTAATTAACCGGCAATCATCGAATGGGAACACAGCTCAAACATGTTCCTGTGAAGATATTTCCTACCTTTTGAATACACAGGAAAATATAGTAGAGCACATCTGGATCATAGGGTTCACCTTCCCCATTTCGAGCTTCCCGTGTCATTAGACAGAGCCCATAATTCAACTCTGCCACAGCAGAGGAGATTAGATCCTCCTGGAAGCGTAGCAGTTGGCGCCCTGCAACAGAAGCCCCAAAAGTGAATGGAGGTCCTGGCAATAGTCATCTCTTTACTGGTTACCCATATTCCTGCAAGAAGGGCTCAGAGCAGACACTGCCCATCACGGCGCTGTGATAGAAATGGTCACTTTTATCTACATTCAGAATTGGTCTACTAAAGCAGTAATCTCAAATGCTCTGTTACACCAAGGGTTTCCTTTCCACAATCCTCCCAGCTTACATATCCCCCAATTATTACTAAGGCCAAGAAATAAAAGCAGAAAAACAGAATACACCTTCTGTAATGTGAGCAAGTATTTGCACCTACTGCCAAGGAAGAAGGACACCGACAGCACAATCAGGGGTCTCTATTTTCTCCCAGGAGCCATTCTGCCCAGGTTTGCTAATTCAATTCCAGAAACCCATGTGTCCAAAAATGCCTAATCTTGGCAAACCCCACACATCCTTCTCATCTGCACAGGGTTAGGCATGCTTGTTGCTTGTCTTGAATTCAACATACTATTTCATATGGTACCCTCTAGTCCCCAGGGCCAGGAAACACCACTTTTCTGCTATTCTTTTCCTCGTTACTTCAGTACCATGGTACTTTAGACAGAATCCACGCTTCGCCTGCCCCAACACTCACTCCCAATGGGTGCCAATCGGTTCTGAGCATCCTTTTCTAGTTCAGCGTTCTTGGTCTGGGCCCAGTTTTTCCATACTTCAAGCCCTTCCTCTGGCTTCAAAGAATTTGGAAGCAGAAGTTCTGGGGAAGGCTGTGGCTGTGACTGTGGTTCAACTTCAGCAACCTGGACAGTTTGAGCCTATTAGAGAGAAATCATCAAAATGTGTCAGTACTATTTACATTTGGTCCTTCAGCAAAACTGCCAGAAAAATGTTACTTATAGTTCACTTAATAATTAAAAAAATATATATCTCTCGCCGGGCCTGGTGGCTCACACCTATAATCCTAGCACTCTGGGAGGCCGAGGCGGGCGGATTATTTGAGTTCAGGAGTTCAAGACCAGCCTGAGTAAGAGCAAGACCCCATCTCTACTAAAAATAGAAAAACCAGCTGGGCATTGTGGCACACACCTGTAGTCCTAGCTACTTGAGAGACTGAGGCAAGAGGAAAATCTCTTTTCCTTGCTGTCCCACTTTCAAGAAGCTTTAGAGTTCTACTTCTTTCCCCAGGGACGGCAAAAGCAGCACTGCAATAGGGTTTTTTAGCCCTGGCTGCGTTTTTTAATCTCTTATTTAAAAACACCAATACTCAGGCTTACTCCAGAATCTCTTTCTGGGGTAGAGCCCACATACTAGTCTTTTAAAAACTCTCCAACATAAAGGTAATTCTAATGTTTAGTCACCAGCGAGAACTATTGGCTCAAAGCATTGCTCCCTTAATCTTTAATGTGCAAGCAAATCAGCATATGCTGATTGAAAAGGTCTGGGGTAGGACCTGAGACTCTGCATTTCTAACAAGCTCTCAAGTGACACCAAGGTTGCTAGTCTGCAGGTTACATTTTGAGTACCAAATGTCCAGAGCAGTGATTTTTTTTTTTTTTTTTTGAGACAGAGTCTTGCTCTGTCATCCTGGGTTAGAGTGCAGTGGCATCATCATAGGTCACTGCAACCTCAAACTCCTAGGCTCAAGCAATCCTCCTGCCACAGCCTCAGTAGCTGGGACTACAGGTACACAACACGACACCCTGCAAATTTTTTTCTATTTTTAGTAGAGATAGGGTCTCACTCTTGCTCAAGCGGCTCTCGAACTCCCGAGCTCAAACAATCCTTCTGCCTCGGCCTCCCAGAGTGCTAGGATTACAGGCATGAGCCACTGCGCCCAGCCAGAACAGTGATTCTTAAACTTGATTGCATCTTAAAATCATCTGGACTGCTTTTAAAAATTACCAATGCCTGGGCCTTATCCCCAGATTGTGATTAAACTAGACTAAGGTGGAGGCCTAGCATCAGTGTTTTTACCAGGTGATTCTAATGTCCAGCCATAACTGAGAACCATCATTTAGAAGGAAAAAAAGCAAAACAAACAAGTGGTGTCCTCTCCCCACGACTGTAAAATGAGAGGTAAGACTTGAAGATCTTTATCGTTTCTCCAGCTGTAACGTTCTAATTTTTTCATTTTCCTTCTGAAATAATACTCTCCGGTTTGTAAGAACATAATCCATTTTCTGAAGACAGGAGGTACTACTCCTGCCTACAAAGGAAGAGTGGTCTATCATCAAGGGTCTGACAGGCAAGCCATGAGGACAAGGGGCAGAGAATATCTGTCTCAATCAGAAACCCCAAAGGTTTGGACAGACACCAACACAGATACTAAGTACACGTTCTTGGGTCTCACACATCTGTCTACATTCTCTGAACAAATCGCCTTCAGCAATCCCCCATGCCAGGGCCTACACCTCCTTTATCCAAAGGGCTAAGGAATGTCAAAAGTCATTCAAATTGAAGGCAAAATAATTTATACATAAAACACAAGTTTGGTCATCAACAAATAAAAACAATACTATTATCTTTGATGAGATATACTATTAAACAGTGAGATAAAGCAACACAGTGTTTTTGGCATTACTTTTTTTTTTTTTTTTTTTGTGATAGAGTCTTTCTCAGTGGCCCAGGCAGAGTGCAGTAGCATCATCATAGCTCACTGCTGCCTTAAACTCTTGGGCTCAAGAGCTCCTCCTGCCTCAGCCTCCTGAGTATGTGGGACTATAGGCTTGTGCCACGTGGCCTGGCTAAT
>CAUYSK010121339.1:0-161226 GCA_963575035.1 Avahi laniger | reverse complement strand
ACTCTACCTAGGGCGACAGAGTAAGACTGTCTCAAAAAATAAAAAATTAAAATAAATAAATAAAATCAATCTCCTTTTTAGCACTTGTGTTTGTTTTTGTTTAACTTGTAGACAAAGACTTACAGGCAACCCAGAACTCAGTATGAGTCTTAATACACATAAGAAAGAGTATTATGGAAAAAAAAAGAAGGAAAAAAATCAATCTCCTTTTAAAAAACTTACATCAATTTGGCCTCATTCCAAAATAATATCTGTGAAATGAAAAGCTTGATGTACTAGTTATAAGGTTTTGTGACACATTAAAATAACACGTAACTATTGCAATACAGAAGTTTGTCCACACTGCACAAAGTTATGCTGGGTACTACCAGAGGTATCACCACCACACCCGGGGAGACATTACCCCCTGCTAGGTCGCATCTAACCTTTGACACTTGTCTTTCTGTTCCTAGAGATCCACCATTATTTCTGTACTTTTCCAACCCTCTCACACCGTGGTCTAAGAAGGAAAAATACCAGCAGCAGAGGAACAGGCTGGAAGGGAGGCTCTCCCTTGCCTGTCTTTTCTCATTATTTCTAGCTGTAAAAAAAACAAACCACAAGCAAACCAGAAGGCCTGACTTCCCACCCCTCTGCCTTAAGGGATTTTCCTGTGCTTCTTCAGAGACTGAGGATTAAAAACTGCTTCGGGGTGGCTGCGTCCATGGGGTCAGTCCTTCCCGCTGTGGGCTTTCCTGCCTCTTGCCAGCACATTACCAAGACAGTCTCAAATCTGTTAGAATCTGAGGGCTTCTATTCTCCTCCCTGATCCCACCTGCCTTCCTTCCAGCCCTGGGGGGTCTCCTGGACAAGACCACCCTAGACGTGATCCTGGGAAGCCCAGTTTCTACTTAATAAATCCACCAGCAATCATCGTACACCCCCAGAGACTGCGAACCCTCAGTGCAATTCTCAATAAGAATAATAGCCAACACATAGTAGTGCTTATTGTGTACCAGACACTGTTCTAAGCACTTTAAATATTTAAAGTGATATATTTAAATGAAATTGCCATTTTCATAGATCAAATATGGTAGAAAACCACCAATGTCATATGGTTCGACTTAATATATGAATAACTTAATAGCTCTAGAGGCAGATACTTTTATTATACCCATTTTATAGCCGAAGAAACTGTAAGAGAGAGATTAAGTACCTTGCCCAAGGTCATTTTGTCAGTAGTGGCAGAGCTGGGCTTGGAACTTGGGGACTCTGGCTCAGAACATTTGCCTATAATGCTTTCTGTCTCTTACAGTAAAAGTGCTAGAAAAAGAAAGGGTACTTTTAGCTAAAGAATGGACTCTACATTTCAGGTGCATTGTGAGTAAAATAGACTTTCGTGGGAACGGCAGGATACGATGGTCAGAGTAGCTTTGGGATCATCAGACAGACCTGGCTTCAGATCCAAGTCCCAGCCCTGGCCCTCAGCAGCTGTGAGGCTCTGGGAAAGTTTTCTCTTCTCTTTCTTTTCCTCTTAGACCCTCCCTCAGTTTCTTCATCTGTAAAATGGGAATCTTAAAACTCCCTACCTCCCGGGGGACTGCCACATTAAATGAAATAAAGCATGCAAAGCACTTAGCTCCGTGCTTGACACAGAGTTAGGAACCCAACAAAGAGCAGTTACTGTGTGGACTGGCCAGAAGCAATATGGTCTGTCTGGAGAAAAATCTCTTGCGAATCCCAAACAGAGAGGTTACAAGCACACAGCCCATTTTACAGTTGGAGATTCTAATCTGTGACTTAGAATCACAGAAAATAAGAAATACAGGAAAATACTTAGAGATCATCTCCTCCAGACTCATCTTACAGATGGGGTCGCAGGACCCAGAAGGGTTAGACACCTGGGCAGAAGGTGTTTCTCCTGAAGGCACAGTCCCTGATCTCATCTGCTTCCACCGTCCTGCACTGACGCTCAAAGCTGTGCTTTTGGAGCGACGCTTTAAGGAGGAAACTCAAGTCTACTGACCTGGCACATGTATTTTATGCACGTGTGAAAGCAGTGGCAACCCTAAGAAGTGGATGGGAAGGGCAATTGCGGTGGGAAAGGGAGGTGAGCAGGGAAATGGTAAGTTATTTCCACCAACTTTCTCTGAAGCTGCCACACGTTCTCTCCATAAAAACAGTGCTTCCTATGCAAATGGAGCTTCAAGACAAGCCCCCTATCTCCCCTTTTCCACCCAGATTGATGGCACCCCTAATCCCTTCCTGTGCATATATTCTGGAGACATCCTGTGTGAAAAACACATAAGATAGCAATAGTATTTTCAGCTTTGAATCTAATATCTGCAAATTCAGAGTGCTTGCATGATTCGCCCCGATACCGCAACGGGGCAAAGGCTCATGCAGCATGGGAGAGCTCAGTTAACCAGCATTTCCTAACCTTCTACTCTGCTGAGGGCCGAGCTGGGCTCTGGGGGTGCAATGATGTGGAAGACACTGCTCCTGCCCTCAAAGAGCTCACAGTCTAGGCCAGTGGCTTCAGGCTGTGGTTCCCAGACCAGCAGAATCAGCATTACCTGAGAACTTGTTAGAAATGCAAATTATTGGGCCCCACCCCAGACCTACAAATCAGACACTCAGGGGCGGGGCCCAGGTCTTGACATATTAACGAGCCCTGCAGGTGATTCTGATGAATGCCCAAGTTTGAGAACCACAGGTATTGCACCAGGCTGGGCAGACAGCCATTAGTGAAAGAGAACACGAAGGGAAGGAACAAGCTCCTCTAGTCTATCTCCGTGAAGATGGAGGAGGTGAAAAATCCCAAACACCTTCCTCCAGGTCTAGACACTAGGTCTTTGCCTATACAGGCAGCCTGTCCAAAGCAGCTGGGAAGATGCAATATGGAAAAGAGATGTTCAACCCAGGGTGGAAAGATGAGGAAAAAATGCCAGAGCCATACGTGGGCCCAGGCGAAATGATGAAATGGGGAGCATGACTCCGCTCCACCCAGTACCTGCCTAGTGTCCACTCTGCCTGCCCAAGGTGACCAGTGATCAGAGAGACCCACTGCCCACCTCCAGACTCCGCAGTGCCACCTGCAGGACTGCTTTCCCATCACGTCAGAGGGTTCCAGACTCTCATCCAACTCGCCCAGAATTCTGCTTTCCAAACTACCAGCCACTTCAATGGAATGAAAAAAAAATCAGTTGGAACTTGATATTAATTATTAATTATTAATTCATCCACAGCCCTTCCCACAACGTCGCATATTCTACCATTAATGGATGTGCGATTATAGGGAGGATTAATGATTTAACTCAAACACATAAACTCTAAGGGTGGAAATCTTAGGCTTGGTGCCAGTTAGGAGGAGAGATATTTTTAGACAGAAGATATTTTCGACAGTGGCTCTGAAATGGCCTGATGAGAAGGCTCCCTCCTCTATGCTCTGATCGGCCCTGACCGTGGAGGGACTGACCTGAGGCAGGCATACATTGGAGGGGGGGTCTGTGCTCTGTTTGGTAAAGCGACGGTAACCCCCTCCCCACGATCAGGCACAGGGCTGCCCAAAGCCAGATGTTCCATCAGGGATATGTTGGGGCTTGGGCATCTGATTGTAAGCACCCACGGTCAGCATTCCTGGGCAAATTCCTTTTTCTGTAGTCCATCATGCCTAACTTGGAAGTTTGGGCTGAGTAGCTATGTATCTGCTTAGAACCCTCAGGGTTCAGCTTAACTAGATTTAAGTAGAAAAGGGGAATTTTTTTGAAGGCTGTGAATGTTGCTCATGAAAGCGAAGGAGTAGTTGGCCACTCAGGACCTTCCTTTGTTCCCTGTCAATAAGCTTTGCTACGGTCTGAACGTTTGTCCCCCAGAAATTCCTATGTTGAAATCCTAACCCCAAAGTGATGGTATTAGGGGGTGGGGCCCTTGGGCGGTGATCAGGTCACAAGCAGGGTTAGTATCCTTATAAAAGAGGACCCAGGCCGGGTGCGGTGTCTCACGCCTGTAATCCTAGCACTCTGGGAGGCCAAGGCGGGCGGATTGTTTGAGCTCAGGAGTTCGAAACCAGCCTGAGCAAGAGCGAGATCCCGTCTCTACTAAAAATGGAAAGAAATTATCTCGACGACTGAAAATATATAGAAAAAATTAGCAGGGTGTGGTGGTGCATGCCTGTAGTCCCAGCTACTCGGGAGGCTGAGGCAGGAGGATTGCTTGTGCCCAGGAGTTTGAGGTTGCTGTGAGCTAGGATGACGCCATGGCACTCTGGCCCGGGCAACACAGTAAGACTCTGTCAAAAAAAAAAAGAGGACCCAGAAAGCTATCTAGTTCCTTCCACCATGTGAGGACACGGCGAGAAGACGCCACCTAGGAACCCGAGAGCAGGCCCTCACCATCACCGCATCTACCGGTGGCTTGATCTTGGACTTCCCAGCCTCCACAACTGTGAAAAATCAATTTCTGTTGTTTAAAAGCTAGTTAGCCTCTGGCATTTTGTCATAGCAGCCTGAATGGACTCAGAGAGGCTTTATTCCTGAGGGGAGGGCCACAGGCACGGAGTGCGCCAGACTCACACTCCCGCCCCTTGGGCCACCAGAAGAAAAGAGAGCTCCGCTTTTCCTGTTTCACTGTTAGACATCACAGGTAAGGACGCTAACTGGCTCAGCTGAAGTCACATGCCCTTTCCTTGGGCCAGTCGCCACAGAGAGGAAAGTGAGATAATACTGTCTTACCCTTTAGGTTCAGGGACCTGAAGAGGGTGTTGAGCACAGACATGGTCACCAAGTAAAGTTGCCAGACTTAGCAAATAAAAATACAGGATTGACCGTTAAATTTGAATTTCCCATGCAATATTTGGGACATGCTTCCATTAAAAGTATTTTTTGCCGTTTATCTGCAATGCAAATTTAACTGGGCATCATACATTTAGCCTGGCAATTCTGTTACCAGGCGGCCTCCTCATTTTGTGTCTACTGCAACTTGTTTACAAGCTTGGGGAGACACAGAGTCCTTTGTGGAAGAAAGCACTGTCCAATCCCAGAGTTGTCCCTGAGCGTGGATAGTTCTCTGCCCAGATGAGAACCCATAACATGCATCTACACTTTCCACAAAGTGTCAAAACTGCCTGGCTGTTAGTGTGTAAAGCATATGGACTACACCTTTTATCAACCACAGCGATTCCTGAGTGGGACCTGAGGATTTATCAGAAAATTCAGTTAGGATCAAATTGTGATTCCATCCTTGTCGAAGCTCCTTAGAGACATGTAATATGGAGAAAGTCAGCATAAGGCTGAGTAGCTGGTCCAACCCTGTCTCCTAGGCTGGGTGCCAGTGCCCTCCCTGCAGGAGGCGCACTAGAGCCATGTTCTAAGGTCTGTTCCTTTCCAGTGTGGGCAGAAGATTGGGAACCTAAAGATGTGTGCAAGCTCCATTTGAGCCGATGGTGTTGATTTCTGCAAATATTTACTAAACTTGCTCTGCGGGCAGGGCACAAGCCATTTTTCCCTCTTCTTTGTGGAAGGAAGTTTATTACACAAAGTAATAGGTGGATGTCTTCTTACTACCACATAAATCTGCTATAGTACCTGTGTGCTGTAGTTCTTAGACAGCAAGAACAAACAGTTGTTACTGGAACATTCCACACAGAGGAAAACAATAAAACTAGAAGCAAAAGCAAAACTGCAAACGAAACTTATATAGAGATTTATTCCATTAGAATATTTAACACAAGATAGAGCCGCTCAAATCTCAAGTTCCATTTTGGTTTCCCTAAAGTAGGGAAACCAAACAGTTCAACTGTATTTTTCTTTACACAACACCTTTTCATTCTGGCTGTGAGGAGTGACTTTTTAGCACCAAGCATCCGAGGAAGAACGCTGAGCACACACAGGGCCCAGAACATGCCACCAGGAAGCTATGGGGTAAAGCACTGAGCTCAAATTTTGAATACACAGAAGTCAGTCTAGGGGCAAGGTCAGTTCCAGGCAAGATTTTGAGCTGAGCAATTTTTCCGTTGTGTATTCCAGTCTTCTAGCAGAAGTGATGATGCCTGAAAAACCCTGGGTGAATTATCTAATGGTTTTAGTGAAACAAAACAAAACAAAAAAAACCAGTCTAGGGGCTTCTGGGGAGCA
The DNA here is from genome assembly GCA_963575035.1 of Avahi laniger. Classification (NCBI taxonomy): domain Eukaryota; kingdom Metazoa; phylum Chordata; class Mammalia; order Primates; family Indriidae; genus Avahi; species Avahi laniger. Next base: position 155,113 of record CAUYSK010121339.1, on the reverse strand, counting down.
TGTTTGGATTTAAGGAGAAGGCTGTATTTCTTCTTCTGGGAAAGCCCTGTGCACTTAGAACTGACTCCTTAATGAAGTGCCAGTGATCTCAGAGTTGACCTCCAATGTCCTTGCCCCACAGCCCTGTGCTTAGCGTCACAGTCAGGAGCCAAGTCTCCCTGGGTGAGGGTGACTCAGCTGTCTACAGTCCGGGAAATGTACTTCCGGGTCATTGTGTGTGTGTGTATAGCTAATTTCCTGGCAGGTGCAGAGGCAACTGTCTTGTCCACGTGGAGGGATTATCGTTTTAGTAAGTGGCTTTAGCTAATTAGTTTATTCTTGCTGAGATGGTCCCATTCCTCCTAATTTGATATTCTTATTTCATATAGAAATTGGAAGGCTGATTGACCCTTGAATGGTGGTGAAGTGGCTCGTTTCCCTTGGATCTCTCTGTGCCTGCTCTGTCTTCCGGAAGGGCAGTAACTGTGTCTGTCCAGTTCACTGCTGCATCCCCAGAACCCATCATGGTAAAAATATCCAGTGCTTTCCTTTTGCCAAGCACTGTACTAAGGGCTATTCTAGAACTATCTTATTTAATCTTTACAAAATCCTATGAGATAGGTGCTATTACTGTGTCCATTTCTCAGGGAGGAAACTGAATCACAGGGAGGTTGAGTGATATACCTGTGCTCATGTAGCTAGTAAGTAGAACAGCTGGATGTGATCCCTGGCCGTGTGCATTCTACAGCCTGTTGTCTTACTTTGTACCAGAAAGCATTTTTTTTACACATCAATGAACATGTGGCTGACTTACTAAGTATGATTTAAGTGCTGCTGATGACAAACCCAATGGTTTACACCCTTCGTTATCAGGTCCAGAATTTACATAACAATCTCTAAAAGTACTGCCCGTGTCCAGATTTCTCTCTGCTTCCACCAGCCTCCACCTTCTCTGCTGCTCCTCCCGACTACACCCTCCAGAGTGTGTGCTATTCCCACCATGCTTGTTAAACTAATCCCCTGCCATGGGATTGCTCGTTGCTAATCCCCATGCCAGTGGATGGATGTGTAGGAGGACACCGCTTCTGCCTGTTATTTGCCCTGTGGGAGGGGTCCTCAACTCTCAAAGCAATGGTCGGTCAAACCTCCTTATAGCTTCTTGTGACTGTAGTTCCCCCACCGGGAGACCAAGAGGCCCACCTGATGTCACACCTTGAGAAGAGCAAAGAAACATAGAGCCCCATACTATGATCTTCCTTGGACAGTTGAAAACACACATACACACACACACACACACACACACAATACTGAGTTAGAAGTTGTATTTTTCTCAGTTCCCCATTACAGGTGAGCCCCCATAGTAGCCTGGGGTATCACACCCTCTGAGCTCAGATGGGAGTTCTCCCAAGCAGAAAGATCAAATTCCAATTTCAGGACTCACTGGCCAACGAAGCCTTTATTGCTGGCCATTGTGACTCACGCGGCAGTTATCGTCAACAATTTTTGGGTGGTCTTTTCACGTTCAAAACTTTGCCTCCATCTTTTCACTTACCACTTGTACAAACAGATCTCTGATGGTGGCATTCCTGGCAACGTCACAGGACCCCTGCTCCTCTAATCTCACACTTAATCCTCAAGGCTGTGTTTGGTCTTTGGAACTCATGTTCAAGTGGTAGACAAGAGAATATGGAAGAAAACTCTACCTGTATCCTACTCTGCTCCCCACTGAAGCCACGTAAACCTAATACTTGAGACTTCTTGCTATTTGGATTCCAATTTTCAATTTCTATTGGAGATATTCAGTGTTCTTGCTATCACATCATCTGTTAATGTCCATTGTCAACGGAGAAAAATTACCCAACACTAAAACTTATGAAGGAAAAAAGGATTTTACTTTCCAAAGCAATTTCTAAGAATTGCTACTAAAAGGAAGTGTCAAACACTTTTACACTTTAACCATTTTCAAAACTTTTAATGAATCTTTTCTTTTAAACAAATAATGCCATTAGCATGGATGCTATGCAAATGAAATGCAGGGTCTGTATTTGTTTGGCTTCCTCAAAATTATTTCAGAAACCTGATCACATCAAATAGTTTTCAGTTTATGCAAAACAGAACCTCTCAATACATTTTTTTGAAGAGTCTGTAGTTTTTCATTTGCATGTTAGTCCCAAGTGGTAAATTTACACTCTGAATGTGGGATTAACAAATTTTCATGTCTGTACTGCATTTTGGGATTTAAATCATAAACAAGTTACTTTCATATACCAAGGGCCTTAAGAGTCCAAAATCAAGTGACCTTATAAGCACCGATGCTGAAATTTAGCACAGAAATAACAAGGAGGAGACCTGTTTTCCTATAGTAACATCATCTTTGCAGTTACCTATCGTGTACAGTGTGCTTTCTAAACATGATCTCAGGTCATCTTGGAGAATTCATGGACAAGAACACACTTTCTGCAGCTAAGAAATCATGTGGACCCAGGGACTCGCGAATCCGCATCTAAAACCCTTTTGCAAACTGCTCTTTCCCAGTTTGGCGAGCGGGCCCTGGCAGTGCCCCTCTCGTACTGTCAGGGAACAATGTTACGGCTTGAGAGAGCCATGCGTGATCACTCTTACTGTAGCATCAACTATTTTTTTCTTAATTGTCCTGAGATCCTAGAAAGGAAACAAGCGTCTGTGCTGACAGAGGAGCTCAGCGTGAACTCTCATTTTTCACATGGAGCTAATTAAAAACTGAAATTAGTTAAATATGGAAATGACACTTGCAAGCACTTTAGTAGAATTCTGGCAAAATCCCTCTGGAGTGCTGTGACATTACCTGCTGCTTCGAAACTCCCCAACTGAATTTCACAGTTAAAAGGCTGAGCAAAGGGAAAGTTATTATTGAGATTTCGGATTCAGAACGTGTCTGTAAAACTCCAAATTAAATTTCATGGCCGGCCCTTGAGTGGCTGGCGATATATAAGGCAGGCCAGTGGAGCGGGCCGCTCACAATGTCCCTGCACGCAGGAGTGCCAATTACCCCTCTTTAGGTACGGTACTGTGGGTGGCAGAGGTGCGACAATCGGAAGGTTAACGGATATGTTTCTCCTGGAATCTGACTCAAGGCAGTTCACACGTGCACAGATTCCAACAAAGAAAAGAGCCTGAACTCACGCATGGGGTGTGATGGGCCCAATTATGAAGACTGAGGTTGCTTGGGCAGTAGCCAGACACACTTCTGACCTGTGGAGTCTATCCCTATAGGTCAGTCTATCCATCTATCTACCCATCTATAAATGCATATGTATTTATGTATATCAATGTATATGCATATGTATATCTCCCTCTATACATGTGTATATCTTATAGGTATTTCACGGTTTTTATGCATAATTGTGAGATCCTATGGTGAAGCAGGGAGATCAAACAGCTTGAGTCTTAGGGGAAAGTGGGAATGGTCTTCTCTTAGCAAACCCTGGCAGAATAGCCTTTCAAGATGGAAAATGATGAAGAGGGATCTTCCACGGCAGGTGGAAAGAGAGCACCCTCCGGGATGTCATGTCCCCCTTTCTAGGCAAAAGCAAGAGCATGTGTTCAAGGGCAAATTATGATGTTTGTCTGCATCTGCATATAATTTAACCAAACCCGCCTACATGTCTGATGGCCGTGGATCTGTGGCAGAGTATTTGGGAAGTACAGCCGCTCTCCAAACAACTGGAGTGTTGTGATTTTATTGTTTTTCCCACACCCCATCCATTTGCCCTTGAGGCATTCCCTCCCCCTGGACCCTGGCCATGACTGAGGCAGGCCTTGCGTCCCCGCCTGAGCAGGCCAGCGAGAGGAGCCACTTGGTGCCGGAGTCTGCTGGCAGGGAGCCGTCGGCGGCCCGGCTGCCAGGGAGAGTTCTCTGGCAGCTCTGGCGCTCGTCTTCCCATCACGCTCCGGCTTTGCTAGTCCGCGGCCTGGAAACCACCGCGGCTTACCCAGCTGGATGGGCGCAGTGCTGCAGCTGTACCATCAGGCTGGCTTATTTTTATTGAATTTTGAATATCCAATTTCAAAGCAATTCAAATGAATTTGCCCAAGGCCTCGGATCAGCGTGGCTGCCGACACTCTCTGCAGTAGGCTTTCGAAGTTCATACTTCTAAACAAAGGCAAGATTACAGAAGCTTTCCTTGTCAGAACCAGTGCCTCTAAAGAACCCTCTCCACCAACTCTATTAGGCCACATGCTGACAGGAGCGAGGGCTGTTGTGCTAATCCAGCCCCTCACCACCCGAGCCGTGGTGGCCACGCAAACTTCTCCCACTGCTGGAAGGAAGACAGCGGAGTGGGGTGCGGGCTGCTTTTAGGTTGGCAAACGAGCCTTTGCTTACAGAGTGCAGGCTGGGTGGACGAGGGGCACCAACGTGGGCGGAGTGCCCGGGGGCGAGGGCATGGCTGTCCCCTAGCTGGCCCCAATCTCAGAGCGGGAAAACAACCATTCAGAAAATTAGGCACAATTCTAAACTTGTCCTGTAACGTTTGTTCCCTGCCCCCTCTCAACAAGATTGAAAACCAAAAGAAACACTGCGCATGCTTTGATATAACAGGACTGAGTTTGGTACAACGCTTCATTTCACGGAATGCTTCTACCTGGTCCCCGAAATCTGTTTTTCCTCACCTGCTTTATTATTTTATTCTAATCATGCCACACTCATGCCTGGCAGGCATTTATTTTAAATGCTCAAAGCAAAACTTAACCCAAGTGGCAGAAGGCTGAAGAATAGTGGAGAAAACCAGGTGGGCCTCCCGAGAAAAAAGCCCGGCACAGTGTCTCGTGGCCCAGGGTGGCTAGACAAGGAAAACATAACCTGCTCTGATTTCTTTCAGGAGGACTTGGGAGGCATTTAGGGCTTGGCACTCACTGAGAACTGTTTGTAAGAAGCCTTGGGATAAAACCAGTTCAATAACTATTGATGTGCACAATCTGTCAACTGCTCCACCAGGGGTTAAAAAAAACCCCCAAAACCTCAGAGCAGAGAGCACGTTGGGCTACAGGGACTCTCAAAGCGATGGTGCCCAGTAGGCCCCAGAGGAGCAGAGCTCCTGGCAGCTCTTCCCAGCACTGTCTCTGTAGCCCCCAGCACTAAGTTGCAACCCCAGGAGTGTGGCTGAATGAATATTTGGGGAATGAATGAACGAAGGAAGGAAAAAACAAACATATGTTGAGTACAAAATGGATTTTAGAGTCAGAAAGACTCCTAAAAGGACTACTCAATTGTCACATGCCATTAGACTATCTCTAGGCCTCAGTTTTCCCATCTGGAAAATGTGGTTGGTGACGGTACCTTACTACATAGGACTGTTTTGAAGATTAGATGGAAAGATGAACAGACAGGGCCTGTTATCACTTATGAGGGGGTAGATCTCACTCCTTCCCTCCCACTTTTATTCAACTGGATAAGTCATGACTCGTTGTTCCTGATCATTTATGTTCCCTTGGCATGGTTCTGTGGAGACTGCCTTGAAAATAGGAAAAAGATTTCCTGTAAGTAGGAGAGCCTCTGCTTTTCAAAAAGTTTTATAGTCCTTCAAACATGATTGTTTTATCTACTCACTGCAGTCAGTGTTGGGGATCACGGGAGATCACCACAACCGAGGGAGCCACGATTTTCCTAACTGCAGCGGGATAAAGCAAAAACTCCAAACATAGAAGTAAGGGGGGCTGTGGGTGCCAAGAACCTGGTGGCTTGAGGAACCTGGGGCAGCTGTGTAGATGCTTCTAGAAACCAGAGGTAGGAACAGCTACCCATGGGTCACTCTGGTGTAGTACACAACCCAACTGGTTTTAAATCATTTGCTCCTTTAAGCAAACAGTGCTGCTGGTTAGTTATCCAGCACATGTTTTTAATTACAAGCTGAAAAAGTCATCCTGTAGCCCTGAAACCAGTGCCCTCATGCCTAAGAAGTGCTTTTTAATATTTATACATCTAAAGAGGGTTTGCCCTTCCAGACATAGAAAATCATTAGGAAGCCTTCTCAGGAGGATATAACTTTGGTCAAGGTCAAACACAAATCTAAACTTCAGATTTAAGCCCAGCCTTGCCAGTAGGTGCCACTTTTGTGCCACAAACGATTCCTAGCCCGCTCCTGACTTTCTTTCTAGGTTATCAATTTTTAAATAGAGGAAAGGAGCAAAAATATGCTTGTGAGACAATTCTGAGCATATAAAAGTTGAAGAAACTTTTCTTTTTTTTTCCTCGTTTCTTGGCACATCTATTTAATAGAGCTTTTTTGATTTGGCTTTTTTTTCTTCCAGCACAGCAGATGAATGAGTGAACCAAGAAAACTTCACTCAGAGAAATGTCTCGTAACGGCTCTAACTTTGGTTTGGCATGTCACCTATCCAACGATATCACGGAGAGGAAATATTCCGTCAAAGCTGTGAGTGTGGAAGCAAACAGCCTGGAAAGTGCCCAAAGACATACAGTATCTTAGCAACTTTTGAGGTGCAGAAAAGCCAACATTTCAGTTTAGGGAGGCAGAGGGTGGAGATTCCATCGTACCCAACCACGCGTCGCTGACAGACACGCTCCAAGGTGAAGCGGCAACCATTTCAGGACCTGCTAGCTGAGCCGCTGACAATCAAGCGGCTGTCAGCGTGCAGGCGATGATATTCTCAAGAAAACAAAAAATGATGGCATCAAAAATCCGAAAACCGAAAGCAGGGAACAGTGGCAAGCAGGTATGGTCAAACATATCATGACTGAAAAATGTCTTGTAGGAGTGTGTTGGATTAAAAGTTTTCAAAAAGCATAAAATTAACCTCCATAGGAACAAAAGGAGAGCTGGAATCAGGTTCCTTCTATTCCAAGACCTTCCTCTAAGGTCTAAGGATTGGGGTTTGTGTCTTTGCCTTTTGAAGAAAGGGCTTTTGGAGAATCCCCCTTTTTTTTTTCATCTCTGGAGAATGCAGAGACTCCAGACACCCATTAAAAGGGTCTTGGGAGTCACCTTGCAGCCCCTAGCTCTGTCTTTTGTAGCTGAGGGATGACTGTGATTTGGGGTTGGGTAGATCTAAGTTAACTGGACAAGTTAGCCTACCTACATCCTCAGCATCATCCCCCAAACCTGATGCTGATTGTAAATCCTGACGATCTCATCTCTGACCACTCTAAGCACAGTCCTGAAGGCCAGTACGGATCCTAACCCTCAGAGAACCCAGCAGATAACTGCCACATAAGTAGAAATTCATTTCCCTCCCTAAGCCCAGCTCGGGTATCTGTAGCCCGACTGTTCCTCACTCTTAGGCAATTAAATCACCAGGCAGGTGTAACATCTCTTCCAGTGAAGAGAAGTGGTGAGTGCTTCTAAAGCCTTTTCTTTCCTCTAACACGTATTGTCTATAAAACATCACTCAGTGACAATTAAAATAGCAAAGTCTGTTCAACCCAATTCTGCTGTCTTCCAACTTCTTCATTACATGTGTGAAAATAACTTAGGAAGTCCATCCTCTGTCTCAGAACCTCCGGCATCATCTAGCCCAGCTGGCAAGCGCTGCAATTGTAACTAATCAGCCTCCCACAGTGAGTAGAAAAAATTTCTTTAAACTTCCCCCTATTTCCAGGGGCTGGCCCCAGGTGACTTTGTCCAGGACAGAGCAAAAGTTTCATCAATGTGACCAAATTATGCCTGGTTCCCTTCCCACCGGATTCAGTCAATGGCCAAACCTGGACATTCAGCCAGTGTAATGTCTCTCTCCTGGCTACCCTCCTCCCTGCCTGCCCTGTCCCTCTCCTTGTTCTGCTCACATTCTCTTCTTCCTGGGCTTCCGAATAGCCTCCTCAGCTCTTCCTGCCGCTAGTCGTGACTCACCTGCTTCATTTTGCAGGGGTCTGCCAGACTGCTCCACGCCCTCCTCTGCTCAGAATTCTTGGCAGCTTTTGCATCACTTACGAATCAAATCCAAATACACGTTTGTAAGGCACGAAGGCTCGTCGTCATGTGGTCCTTCTCTCCAGCACCTCCTCCATCAATACCCTGGCTCCCTGCATACTTTTTGTCCTGTCTTGTGTGGTCCCCTACCCTCCAGGATTCCCAGGCTTTAGTCACTGCGCCTGCTGTTCTTTACTCCTGAAACGTATTTCTCCCACCCTGCCCTCCTGCCGAACTCCTATGCACCCTTCTAGCTGGATGTCACATGCCACCTGCTGTCTGAAGGACTCCCTGATGCCCTCAGACAAAGCACTCTTTTTCCTCTCCCCACTCTTGCTGCCTACCTAGCATGAGTGTGGCCACCTTAGTCGTCTTGCACTGTAAGTGATTGTGCACATCGATTTTCCTGATCTCCTTGGGGGCAGGGACCTCAGTCTCCCATTTCTGTATCACCAGGGTCTTAAAGAGAAGGAAGGACTTAGTAAACGTTTGCTGAATCAATGGATACAGCAGAAACAAAGTCTGTCCTCAGGAGGTACCCTAGAATCAACCCAAACTTGAGAATAAGCCTTAAAATTAAAATACTGATACATGGAATCTCTCATCTAAAAAGTTCTCGGTTGCCAGACTAGCTCTATTTTCTGAACTCATTTGCTTCCTCCTTTCCCCTCCCTCCTATCCTATTCCTTTCTGGAACTTCCTGGGCAGGGTTCTCAATAGCACTCTCCCTCCTTCCCCTCCGCAGGGTGTTGACAAGTCCATATCTGCAGTTACTCAAAATTGCCACCAATGGAAGGGGACCCTGGAAGAGAGCAATCCAGTCCCTGTTTCCCCAGGTTCTATTTCCCTGGAAATACTTATTTCCTTGTGAAAAAAAAAAAAAAAAAAAAGAGGAGAAAAAAAAAAAAAGCTCACAAGACCATGTTAAAGCAAATGCTTAGAAAATATTTTTGAAACATTTGGAAGTAATTTCTATTCACAAATTATCTCCATTCACAAAATGAAAAGGCAAATTATGTGAGCTGGATAAATTCAGAGAGAGAAAAAAATCAGGCTTCATGCTGGGAGGAGAAGAGAGGAATAGCGAGAAAGAGAAAGAGAGAAAGACCAGTAATTCTTGCATTGCTGTGGTAAACAGAATTTTTAAAACAATTAATGTGTATGAACCTATGACCCCTACGACCAGTTCCAAGATGCTGGTGGGCGCTTAGTTTGTCCATATGGCAGAAGACAAAGTCTAAGCTTAAACCAAGACAGGTCTTCTGTCGCCCAACAGCAGAGGAGTTGAGGTTAGACAGTATGAGGTGTACAAGAGGGAGAAAGGAGAGGTAGGAAGAAGGAGAAGGAACAGAAGAAAGGTAACATGTCAAGAAGAGAGTGACAAGAGAGGAGGGCCTGAAGATTCACCCAACGCCAGCAGCACCACGAAGAACTCTGAAGCCATCCTCTGCTCTGTGTTCCCCCATACAGTGACCCTTCCTCAAATGGCCACAACTGAAAAAAACAATCAGAATAATCATTAAGCTAATTGAGCCCCTTTATTCTCAGGAAGGTGAACCCACGATGACTCAGTGGCTCCAGCCCTAGGCTGCGTACAAGGAAACTCTGGGCTTCCGAACATCTGGTGGGGCGTGCTGCTTTCCTGGTGAGACTTCTTTCTCTACTCAGCATAAATTATGTGGCCACAGATGTTATTCAAAAGCCACCTGCTGGCCACATGCTGCGAGAGGCTCACCAGCCACACAGCCAGAGTGGGAAAAGTTCACAATACAAAGAATACCAAATGAAATGGGCAGAGAAAATTTGTGAAACTCAGATTACGCCTCCTCAATGGCCACCTACAAAGCGCCCCACGCAAACGAGTTGGTCAACCTAAAAATAATAGCCGTTGTCCTGTGGCATGCCAAAGCACTTTATAATATTGTCCTATTCAGTCTTAATGATAACTCTGCGAAGGTAGGCATTATTATCCTCACGTTAGAATGATAATCTGAAGCTCAGGGAGGTTTAAATGACATCCCAAATCAACCCATCCGGGGCTGGCTCAGTGTGGTGAACCTGTGAGATCTAATCCCTTCTAACGATTATTGAGCACTTACTTTATACCAAGCACTGTGCACAAAGCTGTGCATGCAACAGCTAATTCAATCATCACCGCAACTCCTGGAGGTAGGCGTATTTATTACGACCATTTTATAGATGACAAAAGTATCTCAGAGAAGTGAAGTAACTTGCTCAAAGTCATACAGTTAGTAAATAGAAGAGTGGGGATTCCAGCCCTATTCTATCTGATTCCAGAAACTGCCTTCTTCATCTCCCACTGAGAAGATGTAAGGTCAAGGCTAAGAGGCAGTAAACATGGCTTCTGGGTGTCGGCTCCACGGGTCTATGTGAACGTGGGTGTTGGAATTTGGCCAGCCTGACTTTGAAGTCATTCTTGCCCTTCACTAATTGTTTACTTCAAGCAAGTTATTCGATTTGAGCCTCAGTTCCTCCCTCTGCAAAGTGGGAATAAAATGAAGATAATGTATGTTCCTTGAAATGATGCAGGAACTCACTATGGAGCTGCTACCTTTGGGAATAAAAATATATACCAAGTTTATGTCAGCAAAAATACTGGGATGATAGTAAGTCAGGGTTGCAGAGCCTTGCAGATTACTCATGAGAGGCCATAGAGCATTATGGTTTGGTCCATGGGTGTTCTGTTAGGGTGGCTCTTGGCTGTGTGACCCTGGACAAGGTACTTAACGTCTCTAAGCCTCAGTTTCCTCATCTGTGAAATGGAGATAAAAACACTACAACCCCGTAGGTTGCTGAGAGGATTAAAGGTGATGGTGCAGGTGCAGGCAAAGTCTAGTGACCAGAACAGAATGAGCGTTGCATGAATACTATGGTTGTTATCACAGGGAAACCAAGGCCCTGGAAAGGCGGATGTTTGCCTGTTCCATCTCCAGTTACCAGTGAGGGAGGAGCGGAATACGGACCTCTCGATTTCCAGCTCGTGCTGCTTCTGCCCCGCTGTGCAACCTTGGGCAAGTTATTGAAGCTTCTTAAGGCGTAGCTCCCCCATCCATCAAATGGGGACAATTCTTCTTCCCCCTGCCAATATGCCAACAAGGATACGGAGAGAATTAAAGGAATGATCCAAGTAAAGCCCGTAACCTGAAGCACCTTACTGCTCACTCAGTGTTGGTTGCTGTAATTATTCCTTCCCTCTGGAATCGAAAGGGAGCAAACTTTATTTTCAGGAATGAGGATGAGAAAAATGGGGGGAAGCTTTCACCACGGCTGTTCGCTGACTCAGAGAACGAGTGGGAAATGCCCACCTCAGAAAAGAAGCCCCGTGAAGTGCACAAGTCTGAACCTAAAGCAAGCCACCTAGGAGAAGTCACTTGAAGCACTCTTGTCTTCCAAACTAAACAGGTTTCTCCTTGAGGTGCAGCATCTAGAATAAGCGCTTTAGTCCTCTGTGTGGAATTCTCTGATTCTAGAAGCTTCTGTCAGTTTAAATCAGAAGCACTTGCCTGCAGTTCTCTGCTGCTACTGTGGAAAGAGCACATTGCTTGGAGTCTGACTACCTGGGTACTGGCCCCAGACCTGCTGTTTACCAGCTGTGTGTCTTGGACAAGTCCGTTACCCCACCTGAGCCTGTTTCCGTGGCTGTGAAATGTGAGCAGTGGCGCCTGCTGTCTGTGACACGGAATCACGAGGTGCCCCCCCAACGTCAAGCATTCCCTGCCTTTCACTACCACGTCCTGCATCGTCTGCCCCTGGTCGGGGGAAATGCGGAAACCGTGCTATTGCCGACAAAATAGCAAAATTTCCCTCTACGTTTTCAGTCCTTTATTTAAAAGGAAGCAGCTTTCCTTTCCACGTGTGGTCCTGCTGCAGAAGGAGGGTGGCAGCAGAGAGCTGGGTGAGTGCAGGAGACGGGAACGCCGTTTCACGGCAAGAAGGATCAGTTACGGGGTTGTGCAGCCAAAGCGACGCTCGTAAGGCAGGTGAGGCTTCGCCAGTCCACACAGATCGATGCCAGGCTGCCAAGGGCCAGAGCGCAGCGTGGAAACTGCACTTCGGCCTCAGGAACTGCCTGGCTGGAAACGGGGCCGTTTCTCCCTGCTCCTCTTCCTCCCTGGGGCTGTCGGGGGCAGAACTATTGTCGTCCGCAAGACTCTGGGAAGAGGTGGTGGGGAGGAACCCGAGCCCCTCATTTTCAAGTCATTTGCCCTCAGTTTGGGAATCCTTCCATTTCATTGTTCCGTTAAGGGTGATTTCATCTTTTAAGTGAACTTCAATGAATGATGAAATAAAATACTTTGCAGAGAGGGCCCCGCATTTGAAGAAGAGAAAACCGTGATGCCTAGTGTAGAACCAAGTGCTTTATTTGTGTTTCTAAGGCAGCAAAGAAAACCTTTGCTGCCTTAGGAAAAAAAATTGTTTTTAAGCTTTAAGGAAATCGTGTCTACCCATATTTGGCATTTCTGAGCAGGAAACTTATTATAGCAGAGATGAAGATAGCTGTTAGCATAGTCTAGATGATAATCAAATGCAAGAACCCAGACTGCTTGGGGTTGAGACCTGGCCCTATTACTTACTAATTATGTAATTTGGGGGAGGTCCCCTACTATTTTTGTGCCTCAGTTTCCTATTCCATAAGACAAATAATGATAATATCTATCTCATGTGTTGGTAGTAAGAATTAAATGAGAAAATCTACATGAACTGCTTAGCATACAGTAAATGCTCCAAAGTATTAACTATCGTCTTTACTACTAAGAAGGATTCAGAAAGACCTGTGTTATGAGTGGACTTGTACCACCCTTCCCCACACATAATGTTGAAGTTCTAGCTCCCGACACCTGCGAATGTGGCCTTATTGGGAATAGGATCTCTGCAGATAACTGAGTTAAGATGAGCTCATCAGGCGAGCCCTGATCCAATGTGACTGGTGTCTTTATAAAAGGGAAAAATTTAGACACAGAGACAGACGTAACACACGGAGAACAGCATGTAAAGATTGGAGTTGTGCTGCTACAAGCCAGGAGCCCCCAGAAGACAGGAGAGAGGCCTGGAACAGATCCTTCCCTAGCGCCTTCGGAGAGAGCACGGCCCCGCTGACACCTTGCTCGGGGACTTCTAGCGTCAGAACCATGAGACAATACGTTTTATTGTAAGCGACCAAGCGTGTAGTGCTTTGAAACGCCAGCCCTGGCAACTAGCACTCCCAGACTTCCAGAGTGCCACACTGAACAAGTATGTCAGAGAGATTTCTTAGAAGTAGCTGTTGCATCTATTTCCAGAAAAGCAGGAATTTGGCTTTCGAGTATAGAATTACTCTAAATCAGACACTGTTGATTTTTGGATGCCTCAGATAATTCCTACCTTCTTCTCCCTTGTTGCTGTCAATCAAAGGGTCTAGAATAGCTTTTTTAGCCTCTCTTGAAACAAGGCACAGACATGTGACACAGTTCTGACTAATAGCATATAAGTAAAATTTTGCTGAGCTGCTTGTGTGTGTGTTGGGGGAGGCGTGATTCAGGCCTTTCCTGATAAAAAGGCCAGAGAACTTGAATCCTTCTTTTCCTCTTTCTTCCCCCCTTGAAAGTGAATGTGATGTTTGGAGCTGCATCAGCCATCCTGTGACAATGAGGCAGCCGACCCAAGGATAGAAAACCAAAGTGCTGGGAATGGCAAAGTGGAGAAACAGAAAGCGGCTGTGTCCTGGATGGCATCACTGAATGGCATAAATGGTGCTGGGTACTGTCAGCCTTGGAAATCTAGCTAGCTATGTGAGCACACAGAGCCTCAAGATAAGCCCCTGTTAGGGCTGTTTGTTTTTGATAACTTGCAGCTGAAAGCATTCTTAGCTGAAACACTGCCTTGACTCATCATCCCAACCAGGACTTTGGAGTCTCTTCCTCACTTTCAGTTTTGAAGTGTGTTTCATTTTATCTGCCAGTTCCTTCTGCCTGTTCCTCATCTTCCCATGTGCCCTGACTTGGATTGTTTCGTAAAAGAGGAACGTGCCTGAGGAATGTGTCATCTTTCCACCCTCAGGACAAGGCCAAAGTGGAGCTGATCAGCGTTTATTTGATCAGAGGGACACTATTTTCTCCTTTCTTGGAAGCACTGTCATTAAGGGTGATTTGTAGGACTTCTGCGGGGATGGGAGCACATACAGTCAAAGTCACTCAAGCATATATTTATAAGTTGATGGCAATGCACAGAGTGGTGAGAATATGGACTTTCAGGTTAAATAGACCCATGTTTTGAATTCCAAACCTCAACCACTGACAATGCATGATCTTCGACAAGTTATTTAACCTCTCTGAATCTCTTTCCCTAATTATAAATAGGAGAATTGAGCCATTGGGAAGATTGGGTTAGAGACTGAATGTGAAATTTCTTCACACAGTAGGTCTCTAATAAATGGTTGACCTTATTATCCTTGTCAGGGAGAGAAATCCCAGCAATGACGCTTTAGGGAAGATCTACATTCAGAAGCACTTTTCATTACACCTCTTCAGCCAAATCCTGTTTTCACAGCACAGAGTTGGCCAGTTCAATCAAATAACTTCTTGGAACGTAACTTCACAGCTCGTTTCTATGAAGGGGGCTGAGAACCACGAAGGTAAAAAGCATGGACTAAGAGACACAGAGCCAAAGATGAGCACATTATGCAGGTCTGAGCGCTTATTTTAGTTCTGGTAGTAAAGGAGAAAAAAAATACATTTGAAGATGTGATTATAAATCAATTAGAGCAGGATGTTTCAATCTTGGCACTACTGACATTTTGGGTCAGATAATTCTTTGTCATAAGGGGCTGTCCTGTGCCTTGTAAGATGTTTAGCAGCATCTCCAGCCTTTACCACTAAATACCAGTAACATCTTCCAGTTGTGACAACCCAAAATGTCTCCAGACACTGCTAAACGTCCCCAGGGGTGGTGTGGGGTGCACTGTGAACAGAGGGTAATAGAGTCCTGGTGTACAAAAAGGATCTCACTGGGTGAATCTCACTGGGGACGACCTGCAAGTGGTCCCCAATGCGCTGGAACTCTGCATTAATGTGCAAAATAGCAAGAGAGGAAAAGAAATAACTTTGCACATCTTTGTGCTCTGACCACCTCGTTAATGAGCAAAGGCTGAGGCGAACCGGTTATTACTCTATCCGGACTGCAGAACAAGGAGTGATAATATTTGGACTATTTCATCAATCTGTGCCAAGGACCTCTTCAAATCAAGTCAGCTTAATGGGCAAAATGTTTGATATTCTGTAAAAAGACCTAGCGGATTCTCATCCATCCTTTTCACACAAAGCGCTATTACGGCCGAAAGGATCACTGCAAGACCAGTTATGAAAAGGAAGTAGAGCCTGCAAAGGAGCCTCATTCCGGTTTTTAATAACGCCCCCAAATTGAATATGCGGAGGGGCGTGCGTTCCTCTTACACCGACAGTGTTTGCCAAGCCCTTGCTCACCTCACGCACAGAGACTAGAAAAAATCTGCACACCGGTGTGGCTGCAGAACAGGAGTGTTTGCATTTTTCTCTCTTTCTCTGCTATTTCCAATAATTTCCAAAGGGTTCTTCCCCATGAACTTCTATCTTTATCCTTCATCATCATTTACTTACAAAAATGCGGTCTTAGGGAGAGGTGCTACTCATCTACGCTTCTTGCAAACTCTTTCTGGGAGCCCTTGGTCTTGAGATTGTAAAACGCTGTTCTAAAGGACTCTATTGTATATATTATAGAGCACTGAAGAGGGAAAAACTTGAGGGAGAGGCTGCACTGCATGAAAATATTCATACACATTATTTCATTACACACTTGAGAAATGACAAGTTGGTTTGCAAGAACAGCGAAAGCCGTTCTCTTACAATTTTACCCATGGTTAAGAGCCTGTTCACTTTACTGCAAACTCCACTTGAAACTTCTCCTGGATGTCTTACGACTCTCATGCAAGCTTTGCATTCCCAAGAGCAGGTTTCCTTTATATTTTAAAGAGCCTTTCAGAGTGTAGTCAGCTATAGGACCATGACTAGACAATACCACCAGAGCTATCCTGTGATTATTTTAGCCTGCACGATAGGTCGACCAAGGTTGAATGCCACTGAAAATAACCCTCCGTTATTTATGATTGAGCTATGGACTTGGGAATGCACGCCACCATTAATTCTCACACAAGACATGACATCCAACTCCAGTAACTTCTCTCTCATGGGGGCTTGGCAAGGCTACAAGCCTCAGGGGTGGGTGTACACAATGCCATGGTATTGTCTCTCTCATGGGGTGAACTGGAGAAGGCAAGGGTCTGACCTTGATCTTAACCCAACAGAGTTTGGAAGCGGTTACTGATTTAGGACTCTGTAAAGACAAGTATCATAGCATAGGATCAAAAACTGCACAGAAATGGGATGTCTGGCTTCATGGCCAAGCCTTAGCTCCTGCTCTTTGGCAGCAGAAAGGAGACTTGAAAAGATGAGAGGACAGATGAAGGTAAACAGAAAGTACAGGGACATAATTATCTGCTAAATTTAGGATCATCCACACGGTCAATCCAGACAGCATGAACGAAAGTGCCTTTGGGGCCTACATCATCTTGGTTAGTTTGGAGGCTGATTCTCAAATTCCCCAGGTAAGTGTGCTGTTTGATGCTTTACTTTGGGCACCTAGCATCCAAGAGGGTATTTCATGCACTTCAGTCAAATGTTAAAACATAGAAAATAAATCGAAACTTCAGCGTGGTGCAGAGAGAGGGTGGGGGAGGAGGGCAAGGCTCGTTCTCTGACGTCTAGCCCTTTCTGCCCGGATCCATAAACCCATAACCAACTCCATCCATCTCATCCTTCAGCCTGGTACCGTGAGTCAGCCTCATCTGCAGATATACAGGCAGGTGCATTAGAGTTTAAACCTGCTCATACTGTGAGCATGTAGCAGATTTATCATAATTTCAAACCTGCCTCTAACCACCTGATCAAAAGGCAGGTTTCTTCTCTTAAGATTTTCATTTGTAAGCTTCACCACCCCAAATCAAAAGGGGCAATGGAACAGACTCCCAGGACCACATTCTACCTTTGTAAAGGCAAGTGCCTTCAAGTCCTGGAGTGTGTTTTTCTTTTCATAAATGGGTATGCTGAGTTTTCATGTATATCCTGATGTCTCTTCTTGGTTCACAAAATTTTCACTACATATAAGCACTATGTTATGGAGGAATTTTGTTAGCCTTTTAGAGTTTAGTTTTAAGCCAATTCTGCTCTCCTTTTTCTCTACAGACTTTCATACAAAATCCAAAATGAATGCCTCCGAAGGGGTCTTGATGGGTTTTATTGGATCAAAGGGCCCTCTCATAATAAAGAAACCGCACAGAGATTTACTGAGTGCATTAAAAAAGAATGGCTTCTAGCCAGCCTTGGTAGAATTACACACTCATAAAAAGATGTTTTGGCCGGCCATGTTTTAGAAAAGTGAGTAGTGATTTAAAGATGGTGGGTTAATTTTTAATTTTTCAGTTCCCCCATTCTGACAATACAGAAACCTTAAGGCCATTTTAGATACTTTCGTCTTCTTCATCTTTATGGTCAACGTAATGTAAATTGTACCATGAATCTGTCTTTTCTCATTTGGAAGAAACCTCTCTCGGATTCACTCTGAAGTTCTGTTTCTCCCCCTCTCATCTGGACATCACCAACACACACCCACCCATGATGGCCAGAGCCTTCTGAGGAGTCTCCCTGTCTCCTGTCCCATTTCTCAGTCCATCCCGAATCCTCGATCAATTAACAAATAAATATTTATGGGGCACCTACTAGGTAATTGACATGATATCGTGTCATTATTTTATCCTATTACACTCCCACTTATGAGCTTAAAGCACCTCCCTATTGCCAAATTAATCAAATTAAACCTCCTGCCAGATTTCAAGGTCATCTATCCATCTATCATCTGGTCTTGCTCTGCCCCCTCCACTATTTTTCACCGCCGTGAGCAGGCATCCCTTTGCTTGTCATACCCTATTAATTCAGGCCTCCTCTCTCACCTTCCCCGCTGCCTCCTCTGTCTGGAATGCTTCCCGCCCTATTCCTAGTTCAATGTCTACCCACCTTCCCAGGACCGGGTCAGCCTTGGACTTCTTCCACCCAATTATCATCAACTGCTCTAGCCCTTGGGAGTTTCTTCCTTCTCTGAACTCCGAAATTGCAGATTACACTTTAACAGCTGTGTGTGTTTTCTCTTGAATGAATGCACAAAGAACAACAATAATAATAATAATAAAATCAATACCTACTTTAAACTTTACATGGAATGACTATGACAGAGGTATCATTATCGTTATAACTGTTATCAATCATTTCTTATCGTTGAGAAAATCAAGGCTTAGGGAATTTCATCGACTTTCCCCAAAGCACTCAGTCTGAAGGGGCTGAGATTTGAACCTAGCTTCCAAAACCAATTCCAGGCTCTCTTCACTGGACAACTCCAATGGCCAGCTGGCCCTCACCTGAACATCCCGTTTCTGTTAAGACTGCAAATCAGGCCTTCGGATGTGGGTGAACAACCATTCAAGAAGTATATAGTTTCAGTGAGTCATTCTTTGGATCCAGAAGGGGATTCTGGGTTGAGGTATGGAAAAGAAAATCTATCTCAAATGGATAGTCACCTGTTCTCACGATGGGTGTGCTTCTGTACTGAGCCCCAAACCTTTCTGAAATCACTACAGAAACTCATCTTTGAAGACCCCATCGTCTCCTTGGTCACCAAGAGGCAGGTGGCATAGCAGGGCGCTCACTTTGATTTCTCCACGACACATCTCAGTCCTGAGAAAAAGAGAGGCCTGGGGTATGTGTGCTGATCTGTGACTTCCTGAATTGGAAAAACCTCAGAGGGATCGCTGAGTTTGCCGGAAACTAAACAACAAAACTTTGTATGATCCTCAAAAAATATCCATCCTCGTGTGTGTTGGGGAGCATCGGTGAGTGAAAATGTAATAGCCACAACCACCGGCCCAAGCCCTCCTGAAGTCTCCACCTGGGCTTGCTCACGGATTTCAGCAGGCACCCAGGTGGAACCCAGCTCAAATTGCAGCTCATTAGCACAGACGAAATCGAAGTTTAAGGAAAAACGTGTAGTAAACAATGGTAATCCTGACTTAAGCAGGAGAAAGTGACCTTTCTCTCTTCCCTAAAACAAATCACTGTTTGGGGCGGCACGTCAGTGTTTTACTATTACCGGTTAATACGGCCGCAGGCGGAAGAGGCAGCTGTGCTCCACGAGCGGGCTCCACAGCCAGGCCGAACATAATCCCTCATGTAATGAAAAACCTATTTCTATTTCTGAGGCCTCACTACTCTTCATACTGAAGAGCCTTGTGCCTGTCACACATTTATTGAAGCTTATTACTCATCTAGGCAGCAGGGCCCAGTTAGTATTTGGAATTATATTTTAAATCACAATTTTTCTATTATTTATTTTAGGATTCCAAGGCTACGGTGAAAGCATGTCAGTGTTATTCTTGATACGCGTTCAAAGGCACTAAAGACCCAAATCGAAATTCTTTTCTACGTGGAGAATCTTCATGCACATGTGGAAAACATTCCGTGAAGGCACACGGCAACCCGTGCACGCTAGAACCGCAGGGCTCTTCCACGATCACGTGGTTCAGGGTAGCGATGTTGAGTCTCCCCGTTGAGCATTAGGGTAATCTTTCCAGGGCCATCAGCTCTATTTCTCCCTGCGACATCATGCTCTTTCCTTTGGATTTTGAAGACAAATGGGTAGAGTCTCTTAGGATGCGGGGATGGGGCTGCAAACAGATGGGCTAAAATGGCAGCCTCATCATCTGGTGGAAAAATAAGAACAGGTTTAATCTAAGTCAGAGGATTTTCTGAACTGACCATGAAGCTTGAGCTTCTGAGGCCAGAGGTGAGCATGTGGTTCTTTCTTTTTCTACAGAAGCCAGAGGAAACTATAATTCTCTCTAGCTATCCATCGGCCTCCCTCTCAGTCTACATTTCCAGGAGTGTATATATATCATATACCCCACACCAGTGGTCCCTAACCTTTTTGGCACCAGGGACCAATTTTCTGGAAGACAGTTTTTCCATGGACCGAGGTGGGGGGGGGGATGGTGATGGGAGCGGCTGTAAATACAGATGAAGTTTCCCTCGCTCGCCCACTGAGGCTCACCTCCTGCTGTGTGGCCCAGTTCCTAACAGGCCACAGAACGGTACTGGTCCATAGCCTGGGGACTGGGGACTGCAGTCCTACAGTTACTCAAAGGAATGTTTTCTCATATATTTTTCCCTCTCTTTTGCATACTTGCTTTTTCTTATGGTATTTACTTTATTTTTCCCACTGCACAGAAAACACTCTCTGTCATTAAGGTCTGCCTCCTACTTGGCCTATTCACATGGATGAAAAATTGGCCAAAATCTGACAGCATTATGTGTGCGCTACAAAGAATTCCTTCCATGTTTCTCTAATTCACACCTAGTTTCCTTTCATGTTGGGAGTCTCTCTCACCATCTCTGCCGAGAGAGATTCTAGACCAGCTCTTCCAACAAAACCCCTCTCATATAACCTTCGTGGTAAGTGATTTTTGCAGGGCATGACGACAAGCCAAGAACCACTTCAGTCCACTCTGGGTATCTCCCCAATCGGCCAGTTCTTTGGTTTTGTTGTTTTGTTTTGTGGTGTTGTGAAAGACACAGGCACAGTGAAGTTTTTGGGTAGGGGTGAGGCGGCAGCAATGTGTAACGAAGAAAGTATTTCAAAGGGCGTGGGCAAAATTAGCAAGGGTGTTCAGACGTGCAATTTCAAGAAGAATTCAGGCTTGGCTTTTGTGTGATCTTCGTAATTTTTTTTTTCATGTTTTGACAGTATTCTCACTGAGTGGGGTACACAGCTTGTTTAATAAATCCCTTAGTCATACAAACACGACAGACAATTCTTTTTCTTCCTTCAGGATTAATTGAGTCACAGATCATTTCGCCGAGTCCACTGTCCTGTTTGCCTCTGACATTAAAACAAGCCTTTGGTGCTTCACTACAATACGGATATCACTGCCAGGTCAGATGACCTTTCCAAAAGGCTGAATTTTTGTCAGTTTTGAAAAGAAGATTAAAACACTATGCAATCAGTATTTACCTCCCCATAAAAGAAATAAAGATATTTCCTCCCAGACAGGGCCAAGTCCATGAGACCTGAGACAGCACCTTCACCCCAACGACCTTCCACTGAAAGAACCCAAGGAGGAGGTGTGGGGAAAGGGTGCAAAGACGAGAGTCTGGAAAAAGCCACAGATGGGCAGACTGGTATATTTTTAAAAAGCCTAAAATGAAATTAACTGTATTGTCATTTCGTATTATGTATATTGCTTTTAAAAAATTAAACTTGACAGAGCAGGATAAATCTGGACTTCGCCCAAGGATATTTAAAGGTGGAATGTATAGTGTAGGGAAGAGGAGGGAAAGGAAACAGCGCATCCGTATTGGTGCGAATGAAAATAAATATTGCGAAAGATGAAACCTTTGGAAGCAGGACTGGAAGTTGGTTTTCTGAAAGCCGAACCACATCCACCTGTCAAAATAGCTCATTAAAGTGTGCACAGATTCAAAGATGCTTCTGATCAGAGTATTTGAAGCAGGGTCTGTGGGAATAGTGGGGGGGGGTGCACCATTTGCACACATCCCTTCCCCCCTTCCCTCCCCTTTCATCGCCCCACTCTCCTGTCCTCACCAGTAGCCGTGACCTGCACGTATCCACGTCCTGTTGTAGACCAGGACCTGCCCCACTGGGGATTAGGAGACTTTTCTGAGTGCTGGCAGTTCATTAATCCATAGAATTTGATTGGGAGCTAAAATTGTCGGGTAACCTCAAATATCTCTACTGGACCTTTCTTCATACCATGAAAATAAGCAAAATAAGGCAGGAAAAGGATCTGGTATAAAATAATTCTCCTCTGTCATACAGATTTTTGATCAGGATTGACAAGAAAACCTTGAAGAATGACCTCGCTTGATTAAAAAACAAATCTACTTGCTCTCTGGCATCAAGGGTCATTCCAATGACAATGCCTTTGAAGACAAAGGTGATTAGGAACCCCCAACTTTTGGTGCTGTCTTGGGAACCAATGGCTGCATTCATTCTTTCCATCTCTTACATCATTTTCAGTAGTAAGGATTATAGCCGAATCACATGGATATCAATTAGACACAACAGAAGATAAACCATCTCTAGCACAAAATGATTTTGTAGGATAAGTTATTTTTTGAAGCCCTCCTTTATACTATATTTGAAACATAGATTGATGTTCAACATTAGATACATTACTCTCATCTATTAGGCAAGAATCTGCTGTGTCTATAAACTCAATTTGCTTTATTGTGGTAGCTTTCTGGTTTATTTGGATAAATGTTGAGCTGTCCACTGTTGTTTATCTAAGTACTTCATGAAGGAACCAAAAGTTTAATGATGTAAGATGAGGTAGTAAAACAGCACCTCCAAGCAATTCTCAACAATTGTTTTTCATCTTATTACCTAGGTTGGCCTTGGACTTACTGGTTCAAGAAATTGTGCAGAAGATTACGCGTGTAATTTGGTATATGCTGGCTATCAGTCCCCCCCATACATTCGTCTTTTAATTGTTCCATGTTTTATCCTGATTGATGTATGGCATTTCATAAGTTTGTGTTGCTGGTTAATGTTTCTAATTATTCTATTCACAGTGTCTTATGTCTTTTTCTTACTTCTTGTCTTAATTTCATCCCAGTCTTTCTGGTATTAATTCCTCTTTCTTAGGCTCTTGACTTTTCACTGCTGTGGTCCCAAGAAGTGTAAGCTAATTGTAGGCCAGCTTTTTTGTTTTTTCTTAAAACCTTTACGGTTTTTAAATTTGGTAGAATATGTCTTCATCTGATAAAAAACAGACTGGATAAAAATAGACACAAATGTCTTCAATTTCTTATTATATGGTGGTTAGACCACTCCACATTTCTAGGGAACAAAAATGGTGATTGATCATCGATTCATACCAATGAGTTAATAAAAAACATTTTAGTATAAAAGCTTCTGTTCCCTGATGGTCCTGGGAAAAACAAAACTCAGGTCATGGTTGTGTGTATCTGATTAACACCACGGCATGAGTTGTTTATGCAAAACATAACTAACTCCAGGCTCTTTAAACTTTCCTATTAACTGTACCATTTTATGGGGCTGCTTATTAGCCTCTAGGACCAGGAAAAAAATTCAATAAAAACATCCTGGATTCTGAGGTTGGGCAGCATATTCCAGCACATGAAGTGACCGGCCACTCACTTGCCAAAGTGAAATTTCTTGCTCAGTGGGAAAGCATAAAATTAACATACGTAAATCTAAACATGTAAATTTAATAAATTTTAAATTAATTAAAATGAAATTAATAATACAAAATTAATATGCAGAGTTAACAAGAAGTTTTTTCATGGGAAGAAAGAGTCTTAACCCATAATTCTCTCAAGATTCAGGAAGTCTACAAATCTTGTCATTTAAGGACAGCTTAAACATACAACATTTAGCTAATTCCCCAGAAGTCTATGTTTGTAAAATTTGGGGCATAAGGCAATTTTAAAAGCAGTTTTTAAAATGCATTGAATTGAAAGGCACACAGAACTTCCTTGAGAGATGTCATCTTGTTTGTCATGGCCCGAAGAACGGAATGCATTTGACATATTGCCACTTACCTTTCCCTGCGGCACATAGGCAAGTCTCATCTAAACTTCATTAACGTGACTTTAAAATGCTCATGGTGTAATATAAGTAAGCAAACTGGGAGAATTGCATCATGACTGCAAAGGCAAAAGCAAGGTGACATGCCCTTCTTCTATAAAGATCAGAGTCCCTAGGGGAGTGCCGAACATGTTTGCACAAATCTTCCCACAAATGACCTAACTCAACTGAAAACCCATCCCAAGGGAAGGGCCTTCCCTAACAGCTGCAAAGAAAATCATGATGAAAGAAATGCAAAGGTTGGAGGCAAAGCCTGTCCTCCCTTCTCATCCACAGCTTTGGTTTTTAGGGAAAAAAATGCCTTTGAAAGATGATACATACTATGTTTCTTATACATTTTTTTTTCCTCTTCCAAGAAGGGAGGACAATATTTTCTTCAGCAAAGCTCTTTTCTTACCAACATGTAGCTTAAGTGCTGGTACATTTTCTGATACATTGTGATATTTACCTATTAAGGCCAGAAGGTTGAGAATATAAAAAGAGAAATTAGCAGAACATGCAATGCATTATTGTCTTTTTTATGGTAACATTAAGTGTGTTAATATAGTTGATGGACTATTTGTTCTCTGAGTGCAGAGGATTTTATTATAAAACATCAATTTAATAAATGACTTGTTTGATAAGAAAGATGCTCAGGCAAAAATTCTGGGTGTCTATTCTTAACAATCAAGTTATGAATTTTCTATAAAGGAATTTTCAGTGGAGGACACAAAGAAGTCTGGTTTAAGGTGACCTTAAGAGAAAGTTTGCTTTGGGTCAAGTTTTTGTCATATGAGGCTACACAGCTAAGCAAGGCATTTTGGAGCACAAAAGATTCTGTATGGCTTGTGTACACAGACCTAATTCACCATATGATAGTTCTTTTCTCTACTTGGTGTCTTGTAGTGATTGCTTTCATTTCTTAGCACATTCTCATTTACAGAGAAACAGCCAACAGACTTTCAGATTTATGCCATTATTTGCTTCTTCACCTTGAACTCCAACGAAATTCTGCTACACTTTTGTAATCCGAATGCCAAAGGGTGGCTGTATGCCAGACACATACAGTTCCCAGTTTCACTCAGCCAGTTCTCTCGATTTCAGGGAATCATGGATTCCTGCTAGGGGGCTGAAATGTGGTGCCTATCCAGCCCTCCTAACCGTTCCTTTGCCTAAATGCTTTCTAACTTGGAAATGCAATTTGGGAACAGAGGCAATTACATAGGGGAACCAGACGCTTCCCTTTGCATGGAGGAATGAGGGGAAGTAGGGATCAGGATTCTGGTTATTTGGAAAATATCTTCAACAAATGGTCCGACTCCGACACAACCCTGATCAGCATTCATTAAATTCAATAAATATTTATTGATTGCCTACTAGGTCCTAGGTAGTGCCAGTCACTATTCTGGGGATACAATAGCCCAAGAACCTGTTTATTTTTCTCATTGGACCTGGCCTAAGAGTGTGGTAGCTAAGATAATAATCACAATAACTCCATTTAGTTGAGCTTCTATTTTGTGCCAGGCACGACCATGTTCCACTGATTCTAAGATTCAGATTTTTTCATATTTTCACAAGTCTGAAATCAGAATTTACCTTATAGTTGTCTTACAAGGACTTTGTCGCTATGAACCTATCTTTTCTCATGGTTGTTCCATCAATTTAGGTGATCTGTGTCTATCTCTTTCCAAGTATATAATATAAAAATTATAAATGCTAAGAAATCATGTCACAGTTTAATAGATGCCTTTTTCCCCCATAGGGATGCACAGTAATGGCACTTGTCATAATTGACGTCATAGTGATTTGAAGAAGAGTTATACGCATCTACCATTTCAATGAACACTTGAAGCATCTTTACAAAGTAGGAATTATCCCCATTTTTAGGATGAGGAAACTAAGGTACAGCTCGTAGTCGCACGACTTTTAGGTATACAGGTCAGAATTCAAGCCCAGGTCTCTCTGACACCAAAGTTTATGCATGTCTTTCTATTAATATAACATCAAGCTGCTTCTTGTCTAACTACCAAGGCATGGCAAGGCAAGAACTTCTGCGATTGTGTTACAGATAAAATGCAGAATGAAACAAAACTTATTTACAGTACGTTAGAAGCTGTGCCAAGAATCCTAAATCATGAAATCCTAAGTACAAATAAATGAACAAATGAAAGACCTAAAAAATACGGAATTTTAAAAGCTTTCAGTGGAAACTGAAGGGTCTGTTGACTCGGGCAGCCCCCTAAGGGGGGCAATCAAACAAGTAGGGTGTGTGGAGACAGCAACAATGATGTTGCAGCCTCCTGTTTCTGCTTCTGGTCTGATGACTGCTCCAGAGAGAATTGCTACCGAGAGGAGGCCCAGGACAAAGGCTTGAACGGTGGTTCAAGGGAGGGCAGGTGGCCAACGCTGCACATTCATGTACTCAACACATACTCTGTGAACGCCAAAGTCCTTGCTGGCAGATAAATACCCACATCACTTTCTTGTGGTTTTTGAGGTGCACAGGGTTAGGGCTGTAGCACCTATTCACTCCTCTCTGGTTCTGTACTAAGATGTTCTACAAAGTCAGGACTTGAAATCGCTTCTTGATTTCATCCCCAGTGTTTGTCCACGAGGGTGGGAGAGCCCTGCGTTGGCCAACCCTCCTGCCTTGGACAAGTATTTCAGGGAGGGAAGCAAAGACTTCTCACCAAGCTGCCGACCATCCTGAACCATTTCAAAGTCCTCCAACGTTGCACAAATATGTTTTAAAAGAGGCCATATCCTTTTCTGAAGCAGAAGATTTCCTCTTTTCTCAATGTGGAACGTGAGATATAAAAATATTGCCACATGGCTGTCAGATGACGGGGACCTAGCTAATGAGTGATTTAATTTACTTTCCATAAATTGACAGGCCCTCTAAAATCAGGTGTACAGTTAAGCAATGGCAGTCCCACTGCCAAAGGCTCACCGGTGTGTGAGCTCTGATGGGACTTTATCACCAGGTTAAAAGCACATTAGCATATCTATTAGATAAAAAGTCCCGTTACTAACATTGGAAGAGATAATGTAACCGGGTCCCCTGACTTGTTTGTGGGCAGCCCGCTTTTCTCAGTTTGACCATCTGGGGCCTGGGAAATGAGCAGAAATGTTATCTGCTGGACTGTCCAGATGTAATCATTAGCATTTTGCCCTTTAGATGTGGGAGGTAAATACACAGTTTGGAATACACACAGGAGGGTGAGGGTTCCCACCTCTCTGGACAGCCAAAGAGCAGTGAGTTTCCGTGAGAAGACCGACATTGGCCCTAGACTGCAACTTCACAAAGGATGCCAGGTAAGTGTACCGTTCCCATCATTTTCTGTCATTTTCTTTATGTTTTTCCCAAACCTGCTCTGTTCAGTGAGATGAGAATACACAAAATAGCAGCTGAGAACGCAGGATTCATCAGTATGAGTCTCAACATATCAATTTTCAAGTGTAGCAACTTTAAACACATGGTAGGCTTTTAGTTTCCATAGAAAATAATCTCTCATTGTTTTCAAAAGAAACTGAAAGCACCCCAAATTACCACACTTTTAACATCCTGACATGTTGATGGCCCGCGTTCTTTCCAGATCAAAGTCAGAGTGGCAGAAGACAGAGCGTTGAGCAGCTTGCTTAAAACATAGTATTTCATATTTGGCAGGAATTACTGTAGTGAAAAAAGACAAGGTGACTTTCTAATATATATATATGTATTTTAGTTTGGCAGAGATCTGAAGAGCTAAGAACTAATTTAGGATGACATAAATGCTCTTATCTTTCTCTCTACCTCCTTCCTTCCCCACCATGTGAAGAGTCTTTGACAAAAGCTCGGTGTATGTCTGTGTTGTTTTCACCCAGGGGTGATAGTCTGGGTCCTATGGCATGCTGAACTGTTGTGTTGACTCTCGTCTTAGACTTTCTAGGATTATCCAGATTTAAACAACAAAGTCAGACATCAGAAGCATCTTTCTTCCTTGACGTGGGGTAGCCCTGCAAGAACTTCTGTGCCTTTTAAGGAAACTAGATTTAGTCCAACGTTAAGCTAGGACAAGAAAGCAATGCCGTCACTCCCTGACCCAGCACTGTTATATTCAGTTGGAAAAATCTCAACAAAGAAGGTGTCAGGTGCTGAGTAACTTTTACAAACAGGCAATGCTTTTGCAGAGGAACCTGGGACAACCGAAGATTAAGGACAAGCGAGTACTAGGAAAAATGACTAGGCAATTCCACCCAGCCATGGGTTGGAGCACTGTTTCAAGCCGTCTAGTTGAAAGCTATGCTATTAAGATGGAAAATTTTATCCTATAGAAAGTTTTTAATTAAAGAGAAAAGTGGCTTTCTCTGTGTACTTTTTGGTTTGGGCCAGAAAGTCAGATGAAATTACTCATTATGTGGAAATGGGATCGCAGTATCAGGAAATGTCAATCGCATGCTTCATTGACAGTGGACATATGGTTGGACTCTTAGCCAGTTGGAAAGTAATTTTTCTCATAAAGAAGGAAACACCCTGAAAGGTGGTCTTGGGAAATGAGCAGCAATGCAGTCAAACAGGCATTGACAAACTGTGGCCTGTCGACCAAATCTAGTCTGCCACCCCTTTTATTATGATGCATGACCTAAGGAACGGGTTTACATTTTAAATGGTTGAAAAAAAATCAAAAGAAAAATAATATTTCAAGACACTTGAAAATCACATAAACGTTGAATTTCAGCGTCCATAATTAAAGTTTATGGGCACACAGTTATGCCTGTTTACGTCTATGGCTGCTTTTGAGTTACAACAGCAGAGTTGAGTGGTTGTAACTCTGTGGAACATGAACCCAAAATATTTACTATCCGACTTTTTGCAGAAAAAGTTTGCAGAAGATAGTTGGGAGAGCAGAAATATGAGGACAGGTTGGGAGACTGAAGAAGAGGGATGGTTTCTATCTGCTGTGCTGAAGATGATTCAGGAAGGAGAGGAACCAACTGCTCTCCCCTGCTAAGGAGGACAGACCCAGATAAGGCGAGTTAATGCTACCAAAGGGATCGTTTACATTTCAAACAGTATCTGAGAAATTAGCTAACTAACTGCAATCTTGAGGAGAGAGGGGTCAAGGGAAAGATCTTTACAGGCATCAGGAGACCAAGGGCCTGGTCTTGGCCCTGCCACTACTTAGCCAGGTGACTTTAGACTCTCTGGGCGTCAGCATTGATGTTCGTCGAATGAACTTAATATGCCAATTTATATTCTGCTAGAGCATAGGTTGGCAACTGGGGATATAATTCAAATTGAATAATTAGATAAAAGTGCTTTAAAGGAAATGCTTCTAGTTCCAAGCAGGTAGAAGGTTCTAACTAGTTATTGTTATCTACACTATGAAGATAAAAACACAGTACATGTGGCATAAAACAGGTGAGAAAAATCTATGTTGGGTACGTGATTCGGAAGCTTAGGGCCATGGAGGGACTTCTGGCATTACAGATATGGAAGTACTTGAAGCTGCCCGAGGAAGAAAGACACTTCCTGAGAGGGGAGCTCTCCTGCGTTTCACAGCCAAATTCTCCTAACCCAGTATTCCCTGGGATACTGATTCCCGTTCGGGCCAGGGAGGGGCTGGGTGGCGCATGAAGTGGTTCCCTGGTGGTTTATGCAGGTTTTCAGAGTAATTTATTCTGGGATGTCTGTACACTGGGAGGATCCGGCACAGAGAGGGTCTGATGGAAGAGCATCTCATAAGGGTTCTCTGACCCGTGCTGTGCGAGTGGGGACTGGGGCGTGTTCCCCGAGTTGGTAAAGGCCCACGTCTTCCCAGCTGCGCAAGGGCTGGCATCCTGCCTTCACATCCACCCACAGGCCTGGATCTGCGGACGAGCGTGTCAGGGCTGCGCTATTCCAAATTGCTCATTTCTGGAAAGTCTTCTCTCTGCGGGTTTGAACATGCAAGGAAGATAATTTGACTTATTTGTCACAGTGCCTGGCAGGCCTGAACCTACTGCCTGTCCACAGATGTCCTGGGGCTGATGCTTCAATTTCGGGACCTGTCATGTAGTGGAAAGCGGAGTCGTGTGTGAACCAGAATGGACGCAGGTCTTAAAAGCGCGGGTCTCTTCAACAGGAGGCCTTGGTTTTTACATCGCCTTTCTGCCCTTCCCTAATGGCTTGTTTTCTAGGTAGGCACAATCCCTTTCCTCTGTGTTTGCAATGCACTGTTTATGCCCCTGCAGCTTTGTAATTAATAATATACTGCTTTTCATCTTCAAAGTGATTTATACACATTAATTAATCCTCACTGTACTTCAGAGTTTCTGCACGTAAATAACCATCCTAAATTTGGGAAACCAAGACTCCAGAAGGCAAATGACTCTTCCCAGGCCCAGATGGGCACTCAGGATCCTGACCCCTCACCGTGTCTGCGGACCTGTGGTCACTTCCGAGAGCAGCCCTGTGGCTCCATGCTCACCCCCATTGCTGCCGGGTAAATTGGCCCATTACCTCACTCATTTTGAGTCATAAACTATTCTTCGATACTCCAGGGTCAAAGCATAATCTTACCTAAAGCAAACATAATAGAAGATGATGGATTATAAACTAATAAACCATCCTGAGATGCTCAGGTCCACCGTCCAGTAGCCTCCAGACTGAAAATAAATATATTTCCTAATCCATCACTTACCAGTTATGCACCCGATTAAAACATTAAACTCTCACTATACAGTTTCCCATTTATATGATCGCCCTTACAGAAAGCTATTATATCTTAACTATCAAGCCCAGTAAATCAGACAGTAGCCATCCGTCTCTTTCCTTCAAGTGAGTAGGAGGCGCACTGGGGATGTTATTGACAGCGGCAGGCAGTGCCTCGATTTCTCTGTCTGCACTCCCCCTGGTGCCCGCTGGCCCCACAGAACATCAAGGCTGAGAAGTGAGCACACGGAACCTATCTGAAGTTTCTGACACGAAGCCAAATCATGCAAAGACCCCGAAGGCACATTTGGTCTGCTTCCACCGAGCCCCTGAACAGCTACCTGGGGACACTCACAGAGCTCCCTCTAACGACACAAAAAATTCTACTCAACTGACTGATGGGGACAACAGACATCCTTCCCCCTTTCTCAAGCCAATCTACCACCCCCTCTTTCATCAAGAGGTAAGAGAGAAGCAGATATGACTTGAAATTAGGGCTACTCGGGTCTCAGACAGTTGCCATGTAGAACTGGGGTTTAGAGCACAAAGAATATCGCAAAACCCTAGATCAACGCGGCGGCACCTTTCCCTGATGTTCTCGCTTTGGGAGGGCAGTCCTGAGAAGTGCAACTGGTAAGGAATATAAATGCTTATTTTTTCACATCAAGACAAGCATAGCTGTAGTATGGATGAGTGTGAAAAATTCACATCAGTTGCTGGCTCCTACCGGTCTGCCTTGGGCAGGGCCCAGGTCTCTGGGAGTGGACGCTCACGCTCGGCCACGGGCAAGCCTAGGTGGAAAGGCGCAGGCAGTGCTGGCCCGTCTGCTCCGGCAGGCGGCAGGGAAGTGTGCGAGCCCCCACTGCTGAGAGAAGGGAGGGCTTATGTTGGGGGCAGGGGCAAGGCCGACATGGTCAGGGTTGCCTTTTCTTTTCTCCAAACGGAAAGAGTTTTCACATACACGCTGGGAACTGTTTCAGAGTCTGCCTCTTTTAGCTGGCGTTTTACAGGTTTGCTTTGCAACATGGCACAGCCACACTGGGTGGGTCTGCCATCGCTGCCCTGAAACCGAGCCAGGACCGTCAAGTGTTTCAAATAAACTGTCACAGACATCACCACGGCCTCTGCCTGGGCCAGGAGATCTGCCTTTGGCAAGCTCAGCTGACAGAGCAGCAGCATCGGGGCCCTTCTCCGGGGCCAGGAGCTGCGAGCAGGCTTCGTGTCCAGCCTGCGATGCTCACCTGCATGTGGCCCTGCCCCTGAGCGCTCAGCATCTGCTGCTTTCCGTAGTTACGTGGCTACACCCCGTGGTTGCAAACCAGCATCCTGGCGCGGGAAGACAGGAACTCCAGCGACTTCACCAGCCCACTACCCCAAGTCACGCACTGAGTCACCTGAAGCACAGCCACCAGCAGAGGTGGACCCGATCCAGACCCAGTCGCGCATGGAGAGACGAGAGCTGGGGCAGAGAGGACGAAGCAAGAGAAGGGATGTGGGCAAGGTCCACCGCACCTGGGAGATCTGATTCCGTACAAAGTCCAGCCTCTCAGTCATGTGTCTGTTCCGCAGCTCTGAAAATAAGCTGGCTGCTCTGTCTTTCCCTCGAACCAAGATGTTCTCAGGCACACTGACCACTGTTCTTCTATTCAGTTTGTGGCTGAAGTTGGCCAATATTGCATGCATTTCAGAGCACAGACCCGGGTTGCAATCCAAGCACGGACAAGACTAAGGCTACTCTGGGAGTGAGGGATGGATGTGCGGGAATGACAGTTCTCAGCTCATCTCCACGAGAGGAACACGACGAGGATGCTTAATTTCCCTTCTGAAAAATGTCATTTAGAAACATGAAGGAGAAACTCATCAGATTTAAATGGATTTCGGGAGGGAGAAATCACTCCCATCCATCACTCATTATTATGTCTTTCAGGAGCCAAGAAGCAAATTGCACAGGCAACAGAGGTCCTCTAGAGTCACAAGTCCATGGCCTCCTCCCCACGCTTACACGCCCGGGATTGATGAACAAGGCTGCCCTGACTTACCTATGAAATACGCCAGCAAGATGGCCAGGAGGAGGGCGGCGGCGATGGCCGAGAGGGCGGCGCATTTCCAGCTGCAGTATTTGGAGGGCTTCTTCAGCTTGAAGGCCTTCCTGGAGAAGGTATTCCTGGGCAGTAGTCTGGGTGGTGGTGTGTAAACGGTTCCTGAGGTCAGAGGGTACCCCGGGGAAGAGCTGCTAAACAGGGGTGTGCTCCCCGAGGAGGTCTTGAAGAGGAAGTGCCTGCCGGGGAAAAAAGAAAAAGTCAGAATGGCCGTGGGTAGCTAAGGAGGAAGAGTTAGCTGCTTTTTTTTCCCCCCACTCTGATTTGTATAATCCCAGTATAGTCCTAGTTAAATACTCCGGAAGGGACAAACATTACATTGGATGGTGACATACATTCGTTCCATAAACTTGCATAATTTTCTGCTTTCACATGTGCACCTAGATGGTATCTCCCGCAACAATCCTGCAAAGTATTCAAAGCAAATATGAAAACTGAATGACTGTCACTCACTCGGAGATGAAGAGGATGAGGAGGAGGATGTTAAATCTTATCATGTATTAGATACCTACTATTGAAAGGCACTTAAAATATATCGTCATGACTATTTATCAACGAAGTGTTATAATACCTCTATTTTTAGATAGGAGACATAAAGCTTGGAGCAGTCAAGCAACTGTCTGAGGATTTAAACCCAGAGCTCCTGTCTTTTGATAAAGTCTGTGTCCTTGCATGTTACCCTAAATTCTCCGTCTTGACCCTTGTTCATGTGCTATTTTCACCTCCCCCTCAATCCTGCCTCCTGTTCTGAGACTGCTTCTCTAGGTCATGTGCTCATGGTTATTTCTTTGCAATCATCTTTGCCTATTAATTGAACAAGACGTCCCTGGTAGCCAGAGCTATATGTGACAGCCACATGGTAGAACCAAATAGTAGAACACACAGTGTACAAGGGTATATAATGCCTCCTCAGGGATCAGGAGACTGCCACTCTAAGGACATGTCAAGGACCATCAAGTCTCTGACAGATTATTCTCTCTCTCATACGTGCTATTTGTAAGACTTCAAATGTGACTTGCTGTACCTTGTTTGAAACGATGACTTGTCTTCTAGGAAATGCAGAGAGGACTCTAAGGCAGGGTTGTTAAGTAGACGCTAGAATCCGAGCAGCTGGGGGCCAGAGTTTGTGTGCTATTTTGTACCTTGTTCATCCTCAGGTTCTTAGGACACAACTCAAAGCCCAATATGCAGGGGAGACTTTAGTAAATGAATGTATGAATGAATGGATGAATGCAGACCTCTCATTATTTTACAGTTTCACTCAGCTGCAATTCTACGATTTCAAAATGTTAATACAAGTATTTCCTTTCTCTTCACATCTTCAGTAGGTGCAACTGTATTTATTGACTGCTCACAATGTGTTAGTTACAATGTTAAATATTTGACTTTCAACTAAACCTTATATTACCCCTAGGAAGGAGGCACTATTATTCTCCCAGTTTTACAGATGAGAAAACCGAATCTCAGAGTTAGTTAGCAAGCAGGACCGTTGGGCTCAAACTCCAGTCTACTTGACTTTTCTTTTTACATCTCTAAGCTTGTAGAAGCTCTAACCAGACCTACTACATCACACTGCACTGGCCTCTGGGGGTCAGTGGGCTTTCCCAGCAGGATTCTGAGGTAGGGTCACCGTCATTGCAAATGTCTGTATTTTGGTTGCTTCCAGATAAAACCTTGAACATATTTTAATCCTCGACAGAGATCAAAGGAGCCCAGGATGACTGACAATCATGTCCGAAAATGAGTATCCGATTAGGGAATTATTTAACACAGCTAACATGAAAATAAACAACCGATATTTAGTCCTTATTCATACTGTAAGTATGTTAGGTTATCTGAATAAAACCCAGAAGTTTGATTTCACAAATGAGGCTTTGGATTCTTTGTCTAGTAGCTCTCTTCTAATGCTCCAGATTATGAGACTCTTGGGAGAGGAGTCAGTAGGTGTGGTGTTTAAAGCAGCGTTTGGGAGCAAGACAGACCTGGATCGGAGTCCTGGCGGTCCCATTTCTGGACAAGTGAGCTCACATAATTTACGTATGTTGTTCTTGAGATCCTCCATCTCCTCCTCTGCACTATTGGGGTGATAAGAATGTAGGTACTTTATATCTGGTTGTCCTGAGGATTATACAAGATTATGTAGGAAAAGTACTTAACCAAGGTGTGTCTCATAGTAAGTGCTCAGCCCATTAAGAGCTGTTACTATTATTCTTCAGAGCTACTCTGTAAGAAGCCTGAAACGTGTGTTTTAATTTAAAGCTTGTCCAATGTTGAACAAACACCTGAGGAGTTGTCTAAATCACTAAATAATAGTCTGCTGCCTTCTAATGAAGCTAGAACATTCGTGCAGCAGAAAGTCAGGGTGAGGAGGAAACTCTGGGATTAGATTTAGAGCTCCTTCTAATTTATTTCTTGAACAGTTCTCCAAGAGTGGGTAGTGAACAAAGGAAATAAAAGTAAAATAAGGGAATTTAAAGACATGGCAAAGGGTCATTAAAAATATAGGAACGCCAGATCTTGCTTCCTTGGTGACCTTGCCCATTGCCAGGGTTCCGGCTGTCACTGACACGTCTGAAGTGTCTGGATCTTCGATCCTTGCTCTACTTCTTCCCCGAGCTCCACCCCACATTCCTGTTGTGTCTTGGACATCACGTCGTCTACATTTCGTGGTTGTCGTGAACAAGTCACAACTAAACTCAGACTGTTTTCCTTAACCTCCCCAAATCCACTCTTCCTGGGCTCCGACTACTCTCAGTTAGCTAAGGCACTGCGGTCATTGTCACCTCCTCCCTTTTCCTGGCCGTCTCCCATCCAATAGGTTAAAGAATCCCATCAATTTCATTTCTGAAAACCTCCCCCACCAACCCTCTCCCCCAAGCCCCCTGCTCGCCCTTCCTTCTCAGCCACGATGCCACTGTGCCCTGGCCTTCCAATCCCTGCTTATCCTCCCATGCCTGAAAGAGGAAACCTAGATTTCAACACAGGACCAGCTCTCTACAACCACTACCCAACTTTCTACGCCCATCTCTAACCTGTGCTCCCAGCTCCCATGAGTCCATGCTTCAGACACCCCGACAGACATGTTTTCCCTAACAAGCCCCGTCCTGCCACAGGGCCTTTGTGAACACTATGCAATGCTCTGTCGAACAGCCCTTCCCGCTCTGCCCCACCCAACCCAGTCTAACCAACTACTCACCTTCCTACTGCCTACCCGGGGAAGCCTATTGTAACATCTCCCCCATCACTCTGTGCACTCACACATCTATTTATACACTTGGGTTATATATATATATATATACACATTTATATATATATAAATTTTTTAAAGTGTCTGTCCCCAACCAGAATGTGAACTCTGGAACACTGCTACTGGTAGATATTACTTAATCTTGGTATCTCTAGAGTCTAATCATCAGTTCCTGGACATGAGTCATATTTGTGGACAGAATCAATAAACTGAAATTAGGAAGGTCTTAGAAACATGAGAGCAACAAGATGAAGATTAAGAAGTTTAAATTGGCTTTAATGTCATTTTTAATACACTCATTTACTAAAAAAAAGGATGGGATGACTGTATCTTACAAATGGGATTGCTTCACAAGATCCTAAGATCATCCCCTTGACAATTTATTTTCTATACTTTTCCTTCTAAAAAGGATGTCGGATTATGTCACATGTCACCAAGATCCCCCCTCCCATGCTCCGCCCTTTATAGCCTTCTGATAACATTTAGAATAAACTCAGAAGACTTTTTCCAAGACTTACAACACCCTGCATGATCTGCCTTCTGGTCACTTCTGCAACTGAATCTTCTGCCACTATTATGTTCCCTTACTCCTTCTGTCACATTCTCAGTTTACTATTTCTCATCCTATCACATCTTCTTGCCTCAGGGCCTTTGCACTTGCTGTTCCCTCTGCCTGGAAATATCCGCACAGCTTGTTCCTTCATGTCATTCAACCCTCTGCTCCAGTATCGCTTTCTGGGAGAGATCTTCCCTGGTCTCCTTTCATTCTCTGTTACTTTGTATCCTGTTATAACTTATGCTTTATTTTTCTTCATTGTATGAATGCATCTTTGTGTATTCTGTATCCTCTTCATCCATGATTAGAACTGAATTTCTACAAAGTTTAAAATAATCAGGAATTGTGTCTGATTTGTTCGCACTGTATTCTAACATCTAGAATAAAGCCTGGCACAGAGTTGGCACTCGACAAATCTTTGTTAAATGACCTACAACCTCTTCCAAGGCTAAAATAATGCATGGTAAAAGAACAGCACGGTGAATATTTTAAATTTTAAAACTAAGGTTGCTTCTGCTATGTTGACTCCCGTATTCCAAACAGATTTACAAGTTTGCATATGCATACAGGCAAGTGTCTCTATTTATACATACAAGGCCAGATCCCTCCACAGAAAACAACCTGCATGCTTTTCGGTACTACGTTAACCCTCGCAGGATGTATCTCTCAGGCCACTCACTGGCATCGTGGTGTGTGTGATGATCACGGCTAAATGAAACTCACTTGGTTGTCGCATCATTTCTTTTTCTACTTTCTGCTGCTTTAAATGCTTAAACAAAAATACCAATGACATGTAGAATCCTCTTTCTCTCATGAAACAGTTACACCCTGGTGTTACTAATCTTTATAGGATTACATTCAGTAAACAAATAGAAAAAGAAAGGTTTTAAAGAGGTGATCTTCAGATTATGTCCCATAAATACCTGCTTTGGCCTCACTTGGGTGCTCTGTTAAAAACAGTACACATTCCTGGGCCCCATCCTGATCTGAGGATGGGGTCTGGGAGCCAATCACTTAGGAAGCTCCCTAGGTGGTTCTAATGTACATTAAAGCTTAGGAAAGGCTACCCTGATCATTTTTGCACCTTCCAAATGCATCCGACTTACAGAGAACACACTAGATTGTTAGTGTGTGTCTGTATATATTTTTTAAGTGCAAGCTTTGAATGTGGATATCTTTAGGGTAAAGTGTCCTGAGTCTGCAACTGACTTTCATATGATTCCACAAGATCTCTATCTTTCCATCTTTATAAAAATAAGTAAGGTACATGTAGCAAAATGATAGCAATTGTTGAAACTAGGTGGTTATCCTTACATTGTACTATTTTCCAACTTTTCCATATGTCTGAAAATTTTCCTAACAAAAAGTCAAAAAAAATTGTAAGCTTTGATTCACTCAAGGATTGCAGTCACATGCTGCAGGAAAATAAAATAAAATGAAGCAAGACCCACAAGGTAATGGTCTGGCCAGATGGTCACAGGAAGGACCACGAAGGCTTAGGGGACTTCTCCTGATTTTTCCCTGAACCGGCTATTAAGACAGCTTTTCCCCCTCAGGGGCCTGCTCAGTGTGTTCGGATGAATCATTTGTGATGCCCCAACTGAACCTCTTCCCAGCAGTCGGTCATGGAAGTGGCTTGGCTCAGGACTCCAGGCGTCAGCAAAAATGTGTAGTTTCCAAATGCACTTGACATTTTTCAAGCACAACTCAATTGCTCTCAGAATTGGCCACTTGTGCCTCGGGAAGGAAAGGCAAATGAGAAGCTCCCAAAGTGCCGTCCTTGGAGCCTGCTAACACTCCAAGAGACAGAGAAAACCAGTCCTTCATGCCTCACAAAAAATAAAAGAGGAGCTCACACACTTTTTTCCCTTCCTTTCCACGTGGAGGATTGGGGGCTTCGGTCCTGGTGCCCAGCATTCTGCGAGCACGGGTTCAGTGCTTGGGATTGAATAGTTAAGGCTAAGGGAGAATGGTTCCTCTGTGTGCTCAGCTCTAAAGAAAGCTTTCTTAAGAATTCAGTGATCATCTCTTCACTCTAAACTATCAATCTTTTTGGTAAATGTCATCACTTTCCTCATGTGAAAACAAAACCATTTAATAAAATCTAAGAGAGCATACCTGACTGCGTAACAGCCACCCCGCCACGTGCATTACATGACAGCAAAGACGTGGATTTGGGGCGGAATCTCGGGAAACCAGGCTCCTGTTTCAAATTGGCTTAGAAAATTAAGGACATGCATTGTCTCTGATTAAACCACCATGGAAGATTTTAAAAAGAAGTCTAACAAACAAAAAACTCATGCATAACATCCATGCACGAAGAGCCCCACCCGTTCAAAATGCCGTGGATTTTTATTTTATTCTTATGGTACAGAAGGAGCTTGAATAATCTACAGTGGAAGCTTTGAGAAGTGGCAGCTGGCTAGACTACCTGAGGCCCCAAGAAAAGATTTCTTTCCCTTTTTTTTTTTCCCCTCTGAGACACGTAAACTCAGTCATTAACCTCAAACCCTACCAAAGAAACAAACAAATACGGAAAAGTCTTTAACACCAAGTTCCATTTTTCAGCTTGCAACCAGTGGGCTCGCCCTTATTTTCTGTTGAGTTGGCTTTATTCCCAGGGGAAAATCCCAGTAGGATTGTGCAACAGAAATGTACTACACAAATAATTGTGCTGCCTCAACTCCAAAGATCAAGGCTTGCTCTCTCTCTCTTCTCTCTCTCTTTCTGTGTCCCACTATCTCATAACAGGGTAGCGTTCAGCTAACCAGGACAACTAAAGACCAACAGAGCAGACGTGGTGTTCTCCTTAGCTCATGAAGTCTGCTGCAGCGAACGTTCTTCCTGAAACACACCAAAAACCCTGAATGGTCTCAACGTAATGCCGTGTGCAAAAAAACCAACTCCGGTTATCAGGGAAACCAGGTGTCTACTGTTGTTCTATCGAGAAAATTGACCTCCCCAGTAAATAAACTCGTGGGTATTCAGAGGAGCGGATGAAAATTTTGATACACGGCCCATTACTCCCGAAAATAGTTTTAATGTCATACATTCAGTGGCTGAGATTTGATAAAAAGCCGGAGAAAGAACAGAGGCAGCAACACCCAGGAATGGGGGGGTGGTGCTCAGCGAGGGAGATCAGGTGTGCTCTAGAAACTCCAGATTTTATCACATTTCACTGGTCCTCACCATGCCCTTTGAAGCATCGGGTTTATTGTCTCTAAAAGAGTAAGTTTAATAAAGAGGCAGCCCATAAAGGGTACTGT
The DNA here is from genome assembly GCA_963575035.1 of Avahi laniger. Taxonomy (NCBI): domain Eukaryota; kingdom Metazoa; phylum Chordata; class Mammalia; order Primates; family Indriidae; genus Avahi; species Avahi laniger. The sequence continues at coordinate 115,648 of CAUYSK010121339.1, read as the reverse complement.
AGCATGTAAAGTTACTGTAATTGGGTTTTCAGGAGTTATAATAAAACACTTAGCTGGAGAGAGGTTAAATAACCACCACGCTCTCCGACATCATTATTAAGCTCTGCAACACGGACAAAGAATGGTGGTGGCTGAGGGAGAATGCGATGGGTGGGTTGCCGAGAGAGACAGAGACACGGGGCACAGAGGGAAAGAGAAAAGAGAGAGAGAGAGAAGCACACAGGATGAGGAGGAACAAGAGAAACAGGCAATGAGAAAGAGTGTGCCGGATACCGCACTGCTGAGCCCTACTCGGACAGCAAGACTGGGTGATCTTCTAAGTGTTCCAAATTTTTGTTTCTGTCTGCAAATGCAACATGAGCACATCACAAAAAATCAAGTATATAAATTTTTAAAAACAGCAAAAATCTCCTATACTCTTGAGAAATGGACTGGTAAACATTTGATGTTTACAGTGAGACTTTTTTCCCTACATGTAACCATTCCTTTATTATTATAATTATTAATTAAAAAAAACAATAGGATCATACCAAGAAGGCAGTTTTAAGCCTGCAAATTCTTGAGAACAGGAACCAAGTACAGCGTATTTTGCTTTTTCCCGAATCTACCTGACCTAGTCTAGTGCTCAGCTCATTTAAGATATTTGTTGAATGCATGAGTTGTTCTAATTAGCACGGTGACTGGAGAATTGTTGGCGTCCCCCCCTCCCTCCCCCACATAATTTTATTAGGAAAAGAAAGGATTGGCGATATTACCAATGTGCTTGTTCTCTTCTTCCAGTTGGAAATGTATGCTTGGGTTGAGAAGTGAACTGGTGCTTTTAAAATAGAACTTAATTTTTTTTTTTAAATTTCTACTTCCCGAATTTAAAAAAACAAGAAGTCAACAACCCAATTAGTACAGTTTAAAGTCTATTTCACATCAAGTTTCTCTAAGCTGAGACTCAAACCAATTCTGATTCAAGAATAAAATAGGCTTTCAAGGTTTCTCATCCCTGAACCTCTCAGTTCGTAGGGGACTGCCACTACATTTGCATATGCCATGAACAACAGGAAAATCCTTTATTTTGTCCTCTTCAAAATTTGCAGCCGTACCCAAAATACTCACAGCTGGAATAATTAGCAACTCAATTTATTGCCTTCCGTTTTCTAAATAGAAGCTTCGACTCTTGATATTTAAATAGTGTCACAGTGTGATATAACATAGCATTCTTCATGGTAAAACTTTTTTTTTTCCTCCATGAAATGATATACTGCTCAGTGTGACAGGCAAGGTCCCTGGAGGTCACTAAAGAAACCTGGTGTTTTGTGAGCAAATCCATTTCAGAGTCTTTGGCATGAGATGAGGAGTCTTTTTTTTTCCCCCTGGAGTTGTTAACTTGGTGACTTTTTTCAAGTTAATTGGTAAGAGTCTTGATGTAGTAGGAGGAAAAAACAAAGACTTCTGACTTTGACTTCAAATTTGACCTTGAATTCGCCGCACACTATCATATGGGAGCGTAGAGACAGCTGTTTCAAACGGGCTCACACGCGCGTTCCCCGGCAGCCGGAGGTGGAGGAGGAAAGAACGCTCGCCCATCAGACCCAATCAGCGTGCAGAAGGAGCTCTCGCACCGTGGGTAGCGCCTGCGCCATTCAGAGAGCCGGAGAATATCGGAGCTGGAAGGACCCTTAGGGAACCTCCCTTCATCATACTCTGCTTCATGCTACTGCATTTGCTTTGCACGTCTGTCTTGCCTCTTCAAACCACAAAGGCAGGCCCTCTACTTTCTGCTTCCTGGTATCTTTCACTGTTCATAGCAGGTGCTCGAAAGCTCTGCTGAGGAACTCACCAACTATGGTACAGTGTCAAGTGCACAGGCTTGGCCAGGCATGCTTGGACTCAACCCTCAGCTCCATGATTGCTTTTGGGCCTCAGATGTCTCCTTTAAAACAATGGAGATGATAACAATATTTATATCGCAGAATTGTTGGAAGAGCTGAAAGACAACACGAAAGCAATCCGTGAGCACAGAAAGTGCCCCACGGGAAGTGTCGCACCAGCGGGGGACCTGCAGCCTCAAGGTCACATGTGGCCCTCCAGATCCCCGAGTGCGGCCCCTCGACGGGATCCAACCTTCACAGAACAAATCCCTTTATTTTTGAATTTGTTCTGTAAAATTTGGATTCAGTCAAAGGGCCACACTCAAGGATCCGGAGGGTCACTTGCGTCTCCAAGGCCACAAGTCACAAGTGGGCCAATATTTATTGAGCATAGAATATGCATCACATGGTGCTAGATGCTTTGGATACAATGTCAAATAAGTCCTTATGCTTATAGGGAATTTCTAATTGGAGAGACAGAACACATAAATAAAACTCAAGTCCAGGAAAACAACAAATATAGGAAATAATTATAAAATATGGAAGTGCCATGGAGAAAACACACGACCACGTTAGTGTGGTCACTCATCTCTCAGCAGAGGATAGGGGATGCGTGAGTGTAAGAAGCAGCTACCCATTCGAGCAGTGATGAAGAAGGCATCCCAGGCAGAGGAAATAGTATGTGCAAAGGCCCTGAGGTTGGAAAGATCTGATTTCTGAGGATGTGAAAGGAGGACAATGTGGATGGAACACGGCGGTCCAGAGGCCAGTGGCAGGAAGAGGAGGCCGGCAGGATGAGGTACATTATACATGGCTTGAGGGCCTGGGATCTGGATTTTGGATCAAGTACAAAGGGTTTTAACCATATCTTCTCTTTGAGTTAAGAAAGCACATTTAGGAGCATTCCATCTGAAAAATGACTGGGGTAGAAGAGACTCATGTGGAATTCAGTACAGGCCTCTGTGATCACCAAAAAAGAAAAAAAAAAAAAAAAAGCTTGGCTGTTTTCTTTGACCTCTGCCTTGAGGGTTTTGGTTTTTGTCTGGAATATTCTAGCCAGCTCTCGATATTGCACTTATTCCTCTATCTACATTTGGATCTAGTTAGGCATCGCAAGTTTGGCATGACCAAAACACAACTTTCAATTTTCACTCCAAACTTCCCTTCTCTTCCAGGCTTCGCCTGTTATCAGTGAAAGAAGCCACCACCCCCCAGCTGTGCAGGCGCCATCCCCGGGAAGCAGACTCCGTGAGAAGCAACGTGCATGCAGGACGCGTATCGGGAAGTGCTCTCGGGAACACGGCCTGTGATGGAGTCAAGGAGCAAGGCTGGCGGAGGGGGAAGCTGAATTGCGACGCCGTTGCGAAGGGGCCTTGGTTAATCTCACAGGGTGGGGACAGCTCTGCCAGGCTGCTCCAATCTGGGCTGAGGGGGCTGGGCCTTCATACTCGCACTGGGACCAGTCACTGGACGTGGGCTGTGCCCAGAGGAGTTCCTTGCAAGAGGTGGCTCTCTTCCACTGAAGGCCGATCTCAGGGATTTGGCTGAGGTCTGTCGGCTGCCAACACTCCCAGCATCTGGGGCGAGTGCAAGCTTCAGTCCTGCAGGGCGGCATCTGCGTGGGCGCCACGCCGTCCACCTCACCAGGCTTTGCCAAGGTTCCTGTCCTTCCCTCGCCCCCGTCCAACACCAGTTGCCTTCCTCTCTGCGTTCCACACACTCCTGACCTATTCTTCCCACTCACACCTCTGCCCCACCTTGCCCCGGCCTGCTGCATATGGCAGCTGCTGAACAAGTCTCCGTTTCCACCTTGCCCACCACATCCCTCCCGCTCTCAGGAGTCGCCCATTGGCTACAGATCAAATCCTGCCGCTCCCCTGCTTAAAACCTTCCAGTTCCTTAGATGACATCCCGCTCCCCTTTGTGGCCTACAGGACATCTCGCTATGCTCTACACCATCTCTTCCCAGCTCTACCTGCTCTGGTCCTGAGGTGCCCGCCACACTTTCTGCTGTTCCTCAAAGAGGCCACGCTCTTCCCCACATCCGGGTAGTCACCCTGTGTTTCCCTTGTTCTGGAAAGTTCTTTCCTCAGATCTTTGCCTGGCCCTTCTCAGATCTGCCAAGTCTCTTCTGAGGAAGCTCACTTCCTCAGAAACTCTTCCTTGATCAGCCCTTCCCGTGCCAGCCTTTCGTCACCCCACCTTGCCCACGGTTGCAGCCTGGGAACCGTGGTGCGAAGGCCCATCCCCCACCCCCACGGGACAACTCTGTGAACACGAAGCCCTTTGGGCAGCCATCTCATCCGCTCCTTGTTTATCCTCTGCTTTCCCTAATGTGTGCTCACCCCGTGGGGGCCAGGATTCCAGGGTCTTCGTCTCCATTGTACCCCAGCCCCAGAAGAATTCCCAGCACTTGCTTGGTGTGCCATCAATTTCTAGTAAATGAGTAAAAGTATGAACCAATACAGGTCTTGAAAAGATCCTGAAAGGTCATTTTCTACTGCCTGTAGGAGGTGATGGATGTAAAGGTTTTCCGTTCGTGCTTCGATGGGACGCTTCTATTTATTCGTCCTCTTCGAGGGATTCCCTCCTCTCTGGCTTTCAAGATTTCAGTGAACAAGATGGCGTTCTTGTTTTTCCTGCACGTAGTTATTTTAAATCCTTTGAGAAAACCTTACCTTTCTATTCCGAGGAGCCTTTTGGTGTGTTTCACAAGAGCCTCTCCATTTTCCAGATCTTTTAAATTGGAATTCTCCTCAACTTTTCTGTCGTTCTTGAGGGGTGCCAGCCATGATCGTGTTCATTATTTCCACTCGGACACCCAGTGGCTTTGGAAAATAGTGGGATAATGCATTTTTGATTAATTTCTAATATTCTACTTAGTGATCCTGTGCATTTTGCAGCCCTATAACCTCCTTTCTTTCCGCAGCAACCCAGAGGATGTACTTAATATATTCAGGCATTAGTTTACATGAATCTCCAGGCCAGTTCCTGGATTGTAACTGGGACCTCAGAGATAATCTTCCTATAAGTCTGGAAGAATTTTTGGTAAATGTACTTGCTCCTTATCTTTCATTTCTCTGCCCACCTACAGAGCAGTTTATCTTCATGGGTTTGATATCTCTGCGAACATGAAGATTTCACGGTGCATTTTCTCTTCCAAACCACTTTTAATAGGATATGATCAGAACGGTTTTCATCTTGGAAAAATCCTGTGTTTACCCTCTTCCACCCAGAGAAGAATCCATTTATCTTTCTCCTTTCCCCCGACCTCGCTAAGGAAGGGGTCCTGCCAATACTCCTTTCTTTATTTCCTTATCTTTGGTGCTTCAATCCCTACGCGACAGTCTGAAGAGTTGCATTTGCCATCACGCCGCATGGGGGTCGTGCTGACGATCTTTCAGATGCTAACGTGTTACACACTTGGATTCATTTACCAGCACTAATCAAGCCACATGTACTGATATTTTGTGCTGTGACTTCAACGCTAACCATTTCAAGACATGTTTTGGGAACAGACTTTTTTTCCTAGCACCTTTCTTGCTTGGAAAAGACTGGAGCCAGAGACTGATTCTCCAGCCTAACTGTCTCCTTGTCTCTCCCTTGAGTAGATCTTTCATCCTGAGGGGGACACATTGATCCTCTAGCTGTTTTTCTCTAATTAATTGATTAATTAAAATATTTTTCATTGAGGTGAAATTCACATAATACAAAATTAGTCATTTTAAAATATACAACTCAGTGGCAGTTAGTGCATTCACAATGTTGTACAATGACCACCTATGTTTCATTCCAACACATTTTCATTACCCCCCCAAAAACCTTGTCCCCATTAAGCAGTAATTCCCGATTCCCCCATTCTCTCACCTCCCGCTCTTGGCAACCACTACTCTGGTTTCTGTCTCTATGGTTTTTCCTGTTCTGGATATTTCATGTAAATGGACTCATGCAATATGAAACCTTTTGTGTCTGGCTTCTTTCCATTCGGCATAATATTTTCAAGTTAGTCCCCACTGTAGCAGGTATTTAGTGTAAGTACTTCATTCCATTTTATGGCTGAATACCATTCCATTGCGTGTGTGTGTCCCATTTTTTTTAATTCATTCATCCACTGATGAATATTTGAGTTATTTCCACCTTTTCGCTATTGCGAATAGGCTGCTATGAACATTGGTGTGCAAGTGTCTGTCTGAGTACCTGTTTTCAATTCTATGGGGGATCTACCTAGGAGAGGACTTGCTGGATCATATGGTAATTCTATGTTTAACTTTTTGAGGAACCTCTAGCTGGTTTATAAATGTAGAAAATGACAATCACCATTGAACTCCTCAGAAAGGTCAAATTCTGGTTGGCACTAAACATTTTGCCAGTTTTCTTGCATTCTACCCATGTCCCGAGCTTGTTTTTGAAAACTTTTAATGAATTGCAAAAATAAGCATTATCACCAAAGAGCCTTATCGCCAAAGTAGTAGCAGTAGCAGAAAGAGTAAAAATACTTTATACCTTACAAAATGTCTGAATATAGCCACCTCAGCAGGCTCCCATTCCAGGAAAGAGGTTTTAGTGAGAGCCTAGTAGGGTTTATATTCTAGGAAAGCTATCCATGACATTTTTTATTAAGAAGGTTTTATTGTTACCACATACCCTGAGCAATGTATTATAAACAGTTCTTATTCGCCAGGCCCAATACTGCCTAAATTGATGAATGAGTCTAGGTATGCATGAATTTAAAAACTTTAGGTCAAGAGAGAAATTACATTTTATTTTAGACAACAAAATCACAAAGTCCTTCCTAGCCAGGGTTTGAAGAAATTCTAGCCTTCTTATAACACTTCTGCCATGAGATCAGAGAGGATCTGAAATACATCTTAAAGTGTGTTCTTTGGATCACCAAGTGTATTTGTGTATTACTAGCTTTAGGTAAAGAAAAAGTTCCATGATATTTAGGAAATAACAGTAAACGGAATTAAGGAGATTACTGCAGATCTTTGCAAGCCTTTAATACTTAAGTATCTTAAATATCCCAGTGTTCTACAATATTTATCATTCCACTTACTTATTTGCCCACATAAGTTTTATACCCACCCTTCTTTCCCATCTTAAAACTGGTATTCCATGGTTTTCTTCATTTCAAAAATGAAGTTCTAATCCATTTCTCTCTATTTCTAAATGAGTACACTAAGGCTTAGGAAGAAGTAAAAAATCAACTAACCAACCAAAAACCCATAATGGTTATTTTTGTAGGTGCTCAGACCCATTTTCTGGGTGGATAAAGGAAGGAAGGCAGGAAGGAAGGAAGGAAGAGAAGTAGGAAGGTGTAGCAATGGTATAAAAATTAAAGGGGACAGATTAATTATTTTATGGGATTTGTTCAAGGCCTGGAAAGGGAAACAAAATGGGTTTCTCTGAATTCCTGCATAGCTACCGACACACAGTCCTTAAATCATCAAAGCAATCCTAGATACAGGCGCTGGGAGAGGTGAAAGAAAACAAAAGAAAAAGAAAGAAAACTGCTACTCATTTTTGTGTCTTATAGATTTGCTTCTTCCACACCAACAATGTGTAGAGATTTCTAGCATTTAAGTTTGAGGCACTGTTGCTTCTTTTTTAACCCTCAAATAAAAGATGGTTATCTTTAATACAATTTATTTTTCCATTTGAATTTACATCAGACCCTTCGAGGCCTTAGCAAACGTAAGAAGGCCCATCCGCATATTTACCCACATTTCTTTATATGCGTGACAGCCACAGGTATATTATTTTCTTCCTATTTAGCACTCTTCATGAAATGATATAAGAGCTCTTCAGGGATATTAATTAAGCTTTATTGCAACCCCTGTGACACGTCTGCCTGCCTACACATATCTGTTGGACACTCAGAAAGGAGTGCTTTGCAGAAGTGTGCCATTTAAGTGTGTTTGTAGGCCAGCCACATACCACTGACAATGCACGGAACAGATCCATACATTTCAGTCATCAAGAAAAAATGCCATTAGAAAGGGCAACCATCATTTAGCATCAACACATAAATATCGCTGTGGCACTTAATACGCCCCCGTGCAGATCCTACGGCAGCATCCCTATCACAAAATAAGTCCCAGGGAAGCAGGCTCTGAAAGCTTGGCTTCCTTGAAAGGTTCCTGGTTTCTTAAATGCTGGGTTTCCCAGGGCCCCAGGCGAGGCTTTTTAAAAATGCAAGTGTCAAGGAAAACTGTCATGCATGTTTGCCTTAAGTACCCGAAAAGCTTGTCACTGCCATTTTGGAAGTCTTGACGAAGATGCAGTCGGACATGCCGAGGCATGGTAAATTGAAAACTGCCTGACAGGGAGATGGCGTGTCAGACGAAAAGGCAGGTGCCCGCCTTCAGGCATTTTCTTTGCAAGTGGCAGAATTAAACAAAACCTAAAGGCGAGTTGATGGGGGGAGGCTGCCTTTGCAGGCTTCTCGAAGGCTTGGACTTGAACCGGACTCCTTTCAGGCTCTTAGGTTTTGCTTGACAAGAGGTTCGGTGGTTACGTGAAGAACAAAGTAATGTCTGCATTACAGTGGAGGGAAGTGAAGAAGAGGAGGAAGAGGAGAGATAGAGAGGGGAGGATCAAGGAAGAAGGGAGGAAAGTCAGGGTCAGGGGCAGGCTGGGACGGCACCTGCTGCCTCTAGGAAGCTGGATGGGGCGGTGGCTAATGGGCCGACTGCTGGCAGCACGTGGGGCTCAGAGCCTGGCTGCCCCGTCTGCAACCCGCGCAGGCTCAGGTATATGAGTTCTCGTGGTTAGATCTTAGTTGCCTCATAAGGAAATGATAAAAATGATGGGAAGAATTTCTTAGGAATACTGTGTGGATTAAATGAGGAGCTCAGTGCATACTTAACACTGAGTAGACCCTCAATAAATGTTGGCTATTAGTGTTATGAAGATAATTACCAATGAATCCCATATACTGCCTACTTTACGTATATATCTCTTTCCTTTTGTTTCCTTTTCCTTCTTTCTTTCCATCTTCCCTCTCTCCCTCTGTTCCTCTGTTCCTTAAATATACGATCCATTGATTGACTTCAGTGTGCTTTTAGTTTCCCACTTTCTGGTGTGTAAACCAAGGTCTTTCTTCCTCCTCATGGCAAATCCAACGCTAACACCGCTTCACATAGATCCTTTTTCGGGCTTCCAGCCCACACAGAATAAACCTTCGAGTGCTTGGCTGAGCCTAGAAGGCGTCCCTGACCTGGGCCATGAGACCTTCCAGCACTGTCTCCTGAGGCTCAGTCCAGTTGACCCAGCATGCTTGCACACTCTTTCTGGCCTTTTCTTATTCTGTTGCTTTGCCTGGAATGCCCTTTCAGTGGGGTAACTCACTGTCCTGTCCGGATGGAACTCAGACACCATTCCGGCCAGCCAGGCTTCCCTGACCAGGTAGGAATGGATGTCCAGCTCTCCCTGCTCCCATAGAGTCCCTTGAGCTTAGGTCCAGCTCACAACATCTTACATCCATATAAACGATCTGCTCTGTGACCGTCCTCCCTCTGGACCGTCATTCCCAGAGGGTAGGGGCTGTGTCTTTTCCACCCTTTACCCGCAGTGCCATGGTGCTCAGACGCTAGTAGGACCCCCTCCAGTGTTGGCTGAATTAAACCAAAGTCCTATGAACACAGCCGGTAATGGGATTACCAACAGGAGGTGGGAAATACAAAAATCTTTATTTAGCATAAAATCGGAGTTTCAGATAAAGTAACTATATAAGTTTGGCCTGAGGGCCTCTTGTTGACAGAGCCCTCACATGCTTATTTCACAAAAGAGGCTGTCTTCCTTGCCGGATTTTCAAGCCCTTGATCAGAATGCTCTTCTGTAATAGTTGTTAGAACAATAATACTGCTGTACTAGGCACTTCTCTTGGGACTCAGAAACTTGACTGAGTCATCTTAGACATTCGTGTAATATCCCCGTTAGATAGATGGAGGCAAAGGAGACAAGGAGAAGAGGCAGATTTAAACGTTGCCAAATTATAAATGAGAAAAGAAAAGGCAGCAAAGGTCATGTGTTTTGAATCACGTAGGCCACGCCGCGGCCCAGTTTAGGAGCAGAGAGAAAGGGCCCTACAGCTAGAACCAAGGGAAGCGAGTGAATTAGATTTTCCCTACAGCGATGCCTCTCTCTTAGGCTATGCCCGGCATGTGAGAAGGGGCGTCGGCATTCCTAGGGTATTCGAGTATCTAGTATGTTATTCCTTGAGAAAGAAAATCCTCTCAATTCTATCTAAAATCCAACACCATCAACTTTAGGGCTCTTATTTTAAACCAATAGAAGAAATTCAGGCCATTAAAGACAGGGGAATAAAGAGAGATTGTAACATTTGAATGCAGATGAACATAATTTGGTACAATCTATCAAAACTCAAAATGCACATTATGTATACTCTTTGCTCTAGGAATTTCACTTCCAGGAACTTAAGTTTTGAACATAATCATATAAGTATGCAAAGAAAGATACCTACACAAAACTTTTCATTATAGTTTTGTTTGTAACAGCAAAAACCTGAAAGCAATTTAAATGTCCATCAAGAAGAGACTGGTTAAATAAATTATGGCATTATGGAATATTACATAGACTTTAAAAAAGAATGAGGTAGGTCTACATTAAATTACCTGAAAAGATTTCCACAGTATCTCGTTAAGTTAAAAAAGGAAGTTGCCAAATGGTATGTATATGATTCCATTTATATCAAACTTTAAAAAAATGCTCAGATATTCATAAACATGTTTGAAAGCCTAAAATAATAAACCTTCAAGTGAAATTTCCTTACAAATAGAAATTCAGAAGCAGAGACTATTCCTTTTTACTTTCTTTCTAATGGTTGAGAATTAGAGATTCTCAACAATTCTCTCTTACCAAGAGAATGCGTATATTTTGTAATAAAATAACTGAAAAGACTAAATCTGTTGCAGTATGTGCTCTAATTCTCTGCCTTATATTCTCAACCTTTCCTTTGCAGAGAGAAAAGGAGATAAAGATTCTGTGCAGGATGAGCAGACACCAAAGTCCCCTCATCATGCAGGAAGCAGTTCGAGGTGCTGGGAGAAGCTTGAGCCTGAGGCCTGCCTTGCAGCCCCACGTGGACATTTGGAGTGGCAGGCCTTGGCGAGATGTGGAACATTCTGAGCCTCACTCTCCTTGTCTGTAAAATGGACATATGACTACAGTAGGTGATCGTCACATGGGTTCCAGTTTGAAAACTCTGCCTCTCTGCAGCCAAATGATGCCTCCTTGTCTGAAATGACTGGGGCTCAGTTTTAACCATCCCAATTTTGTTGACCTTGATTGCCTTCTGGTCTGGCTTCTGATGTAGTGATCAGATCACCGGGCTAACCTCCAAGAAGAGGGCATCTGCTTGTTTCCACATTCTCACCAGCAGACCTTTTCTTTTCTCTCTCTACATGTCTCCCTCTATCTCTGTCTCCATCTCCGTCTCCATCTCTACCTGTGTCTCTGTCTCCGTCCATCTCTATCTGTCTCTCGCTCTCTGCCTGAAATAGCCCTTTGGCTTTGGCTCAGAATGCCACACTTCTCCCTCTTCCCTAAACCAAATGGTACTGTGGCTTTGAAGATGCACAGTACAGTCAGGACACGAGGAGGTCCCCATCTTTATGTTGCTTCCATATTTCCAAAGACAAGGCAAACAATCGCAAAAACTGAGAAAACAAAGATGTGCAGAATATAGCCTTCCCACCTTGTTGGCACACCCACCCCAATGCCACCACACATACTATTATATTGAAATTCCAGGTGGGTTTCAATATCTGTGTGCTGCATTTACCCTCTGCTCTGCTGAACCTCACTACTTCTAGTAATATCGACTTAATTCACAGGAGTGTAAATGGCAACAGGCATCATTATTAACACAAGGATATGTTGTATTTTAGGACAAAATCACTCTGATGTTACCTATATTCATTAAGGAGCTGACAGACCCCTGCAAAAACATCCCACGTAGGCATATCACAACAAAGAGGATACAATGCATTGCTGAGAACATTATGAGCTTGAAGCATGGAGTTAAATGTTTCCCATTTATGGTTTTATTAAAAAGCAAAACCAAAAATTCTTCAAAGTTCTTCAATTTTATAAAGGTAAAACTGCTTCTCCAGGCATTTCCAAGAGATGGGAAATGTATCGAGATGTTGTGAGTTAACTTTCTCATCATGAGCCCTCGTAAAGAGCACTGGTTAGTAAGACAATAAATGAGCATGTTTTAATTAGAAAATGTGTAATCCAGGCACTTTTGCAGGAAAGAAGATGATAGCTTGAAAGAGATGTCAGGGGACTAATAAAAGTTAAAATGCATTAAGTGGCCACAGTGAACTCAAAGGTGAAGTCTTGGGATGTTTGAGAAGTGAACCAGAGAGTAATGAATCAGAAGGGGCTGGGAGTCAGTCAGTGAAACTTATTCTTTCGACTTCACATTGGAATAAGCTGTGAACCCCCTTCTGTGCCCAGGCAAGTGAGATAACTCCGTGCCCTGAAATTTCCCCACCCTGGCCAGGACTGTGTCTGCCCAGAGGAGAAAATCATTACAATCAGGCAATACGAGAAGGCAGCTGGGCTGTGGCCAAAGTAGCATTGAATTTGACCTGGGTTGGTCTGTGGCTCGTGCAAAATATTTGGCTATGGGCCATGCTCCTTCCTCACCACCATCAGGCTCTACGTGGGCATGTAATCCAGGCCTGGTCAGTTAGCATGGGCTTGGGTCAATGGTGGGCACGTGACCCTGGTTGGGTGCCATGGGACTCAATCAAGGGAGTGTTGCTGGAATATGAGCAAGAAGAACTTCTCTTTCTATTAGGTTTCTAAGCTATGAGAACATAGCCTGTCGTCTCCATAAGGATCTCACAAAAGGAAGCCTGTGTACGAGCGACGTTGGAAAGCAGAGAAAAGCAAGGCTGAGATCCAAACTCCTAATGCCTGAGTTAAGTACTACTTGAATCCAGTTCTGCCAGGACCTTGGTTCTATCCCAAATCCTCCACCTTCCCGAGTTTCATCTTCCTGACATGTCAAAAGGGGACAGTAACATCTATCCCCCGGGGCTTCAATTCAGATAACAGGATGTAAAGTATCTATTACCCTACTTAGCACAGAGTAGGTATTTCAGAGATGATTAAGTTCTTAAAAAAAAAAAAAAAACCCAAACCCAAAAAGAGTGTTCAGTGGTTTCCAGAAAGTGAAAAGATTTTTAATAGGGCTGCAAGCTCTCTTCGTGTGGATTCTGAGGTTTAGAAGCTAGAAAAGATTTCCTTTGCAGTCCTCTACCTTCAGCATACCGCTGCAGGACACAGGAAGAAAGAAGAGCCCTAAACGGAGTACAGGAGCATCCAGAGAACACACATGTGCACAGCACCCTCCTTGCTTGGAGGGCTTGTCAATTTACTCCTTCATTTTACTGAACTGCCAAGAGTGAGCTAGGGCAGAGTAGATCTCCCCAGGGTCCCACCACATGCTTAAATGGGCCTAATATCTCCCTGTGCCTTCTCATCACATGTTCCCAAATACGGTAGAGAGGATCTGGCTTGATAAGAAATTAAAAAGCCACTAAGACTAAGCTTTTCATTTTAAATTCTTATCTAAGCAAGAAAGGCAATATTTTCCACCTTCCCTTCAGCGCAGGATTCTTAATCCATTTGTTCAAATAATTAAAAAAATTCAGATTTTAAATCTCATATCTTTGGTATGCAACATCTTTATAGGAGTACTAATTGTTGAGAAATAAACTCATGAATGCTTTACCCAACTGAAGCTTTAATAAGTTGAAATACAATTGCAATACGATTTAATAAATAGAAAAGAATTGCTATTCATTCTCTTTTGAAACATAAGGTACACACAATTTAAGTACTGATGACAGAAATTGGGGATATTTGCTGACTCCTGAACAGTTATTCCGAGCAAGAAATGGTCCTATGAGGGATTTTAAAAATACACGATTTTGAGGGTGATCCTTTGTGTATAGCACTGCTGTAACCTTTAAAAATGAATATTTGCAAACCAGATTCGCAGAATAGCCCCAAATTGTTTGGTGGGTTTTGGAGACAAAAAAAAAGCTGTCTGAGGAAGCTTTCTTAAACACTCCCATGTAATCTAAAGGATGCAGCTTCAGCTGAGCAAATTGGCTGGGTACCTTGTGACAGGTTGCAATTCTGGGGACACAAGATTCCCAATCACAAAAGCAAGTGAGGCCAAGACTAATAAATCAAGGGAACCTTCAGAAAAGTTGCAGAGCCTACTTCCCCCGCCTGGGAGAAACGCCGAGGCCTCATCTGGTTTCTGCGGAAAGAAAAGGATCATTGGGGGTGGGAATTGGGAAGCACTTGCTCTTTATCAGGTTTCTCCCTGTCTTAGCCAGATAAAATATCCCCTGGGAAGACTTCAGGAAATGCCCCAAGGGAATGACAGTTGATATTAGCTGAATGGGTGAAAGAGCAGAGACAGAGTTGGAAATACTTGGCTTTTTTCAGCTATGAACTTAACCCAAGAGTCGTCCACATTTACACAGACTTGGGGCAGAGTCCTGCTCTCACGACGCATGACCACGAGGTGGCCTCAATTCGTAATTGGGTCCCCACGGTCCTGGCTGCTGAAGGATGAATTTTTTTTTTTAAGGTTTTTCTCCCTAAAGGCTTAGCTGTGGCACCTTGCAAGCAAGAAGTCCAAGTCCTCAATAGGTTTTTAATTTTACAGAAGGGGCAAAATTTAAAAGGGACAGCTTCTCCTCGGGTTCTTCCACTTTCAAGGATGCTTCCAAGTTTGCAAACCATGCCAAGCGGGGGCTGGAGTGGTCTTGAGTAAGATGTAATGCTTGCTTCTTTCCTAATGCACCTTGTAATTTGCACACGTGCCATGACACTTTATTTATTTTCTTATTAATGGGTTTGAGCGTGTTTAACACCACAAGCTATAAATTGCAGAGCAGTGGATTAGACCAGGCTCTCTTTATTTCCCTGCCAATTGTCAGAAAGCAACGTGGGGGATGAGGTGCCCTTCCTGACTAGCTTTTTCTCTACCACCACCCTTGCCTCCATCCAACAACCCACCCCCTTGTCTCCATCTGCCAGGAAAAAAAAAAAAAAGAAAGACACAGGCTGGTTTCTCATTGGTGAGCTTGCCTATTGAGTAGCTCAGTTATTGAGATTAATAAGCTGCCAGTTTCCAAGGAAGACTAAGAAAACTGCAAAATTAAAGTGCACTGCAACGTGAAATGCTGCTGGTGGCCAGGCGGGATCGTGGTGTCAAAAAGGCAAGGTAAAGCTATAAAATAAGGCTGAGCTTGAAAGGCTAACCTAAAGGTCTCATTAATTTCCATGTTGCCTCTGATGAGAATTTAGAGGGGGCATAATGTTTTGCAATATGGAGAAGCCAAGCCGCCTATTGATCTGAAAGTGCTTCAATGCATTTGGTTCACCCGGAATGAATTCTTGTTCCAAATCTCACTCGAAAACATTAAAAAACAAACCGAAAAAAGCAAACAAGTTGCCTTGGTTTAATATTCTAAAGATCAAGCTTGTCAGTGATTCTGTCAGAAAATTAATCCTTAGGTAGAAAAATCAATCTGAGAACAAGTTTGGAATAGTCTTTGGACTCAGCGTGGTGAGGCTGTTTCAACGACCTCGTCTCTTCTCCGTGAAAACCTTATTTACTAAAGGTCTTCAACCTCGATTCCCAAATATGCACTACTGGTAGAGCATCCAGATTAGACTAAGATGACATCGTCTTGATGACAAAATGTATGTTTTAAAAAAAATTCGGATACCAGAATTAGATCCCCTACATTCTCAATTCCTTTTTGGAGTGTTTGTCTCGCTTCCTGCTATCAGGAACAACCATGCTATTCAGGGAGGACCAAATGGGCAGACACGGTGCCCCCAGCTGTGTGGCTTTCTCCTACCAATCTGCCAGAGCCCTGTTTGGAAGAAAAAAATCCCTACAAATCACAGAGCTAAAAAAGTAGCTGTGGCGTCTCATTTTTTCGGTGTTGATCTGCACTCACATTTTATAATATGCAGAGCATTAAATCTCTCCCTGTAAATCAGCTCACACGCCACATCCCATGCTGCGCCACCATGGAGCAGCGGGGCCTCAGATTTACCATCCTGGGTTGCCAACAAGTCCTCAGAGCTGCAGAGAAGGGTCCCTTACATCTTGCCTGGCTTACGGTTTTGACAATGATTAATTCTATGTCCGGTAACAGGCTGAGGTTCATCCCATAGATCATTTCTCGCCTCGTGTCACTGATAACACATTGACTCCATTTTCACGGCCTAGGTAAATTAATTTGTTGTTTGCCATCAGAATATGCATAGCTTTTTTTTCTTCCTACTTCCAAAGGCTCTTAACCACCATATGGTGGTTACGAGTAGGGGATTTGGAGTCATGTAGGCCCAGGTTCAAATCCCAGCTCTGCCACTTATTAATTGGGTGATGTGTAAGTAACTTAATCTCCCCAAGCCTTAGTCTCCTTCTATTTTAAATAGGGATAGCAACATGTACCTAAAAGAAGGGTTTAAGAGATTAAATGGGATCCTTCATGTAAAGCTAAGTGTCAAGCAAAAAGTATTTGACAAAGATTCACAGACCTATATAATCACGTAGAATAAATTTAACAAAATTTCTGGAGAGTTTTTTTTTTAAAGATTTAAAGATTTTAAAAATCAATTGCAGAGAGCTTTGAATACACTAAATATATGCTATTAGGTGTAAGTGGATGATTTTGTATGTTATACATATATGATTTTAGAATCAAAATTAAGTCTGGCCAATAACTATACTTAATTCTTTTGTTGCATCAGAGATTGAACATGTCCCAAGCTGAAATTTTTGGTTTCTGTCACAAAACTTGTTCCTTCTTCAGTAAATGATATCACTATTCACCCAGACACCTGACTCGAAAATTTCATGAAGAATGCTAACCTTTATCTTTGCATCCCAGCAATCATTAATTTCTGCTGATTCTACTTTCAGGGTATACCAGGCATCTTTGAATATTCAGCACCATCACCATAATCAAAGTCATACCACTGTTCATCTTAACTATTAAATAGTCTCCAAACTGGACCTTTGGTCTTGCATATCTTCCCCCCTAATGTGCCTCCTCAATCCATTTATCATATGGTAGCTACCGTCGTTAAAGACAAAACGAAACAAAAATATATCCTGTTATTTTACTCTCCTGTTCAAAATGCTTCAGTGACTTCTAACTGTTCTTGGGGAAGAGTCCAAAACACAGCTCAAAGCCTTGTCCCATCATGCCCTTGCCTACCTTTCTAGTTTGCTTTCTCTTCCTGCTACCTTACTGGTTTTTCCCCCAGCTGGTCATTGTTTTTGTCATCTGGAACACTCTTTAAGTCTGATTAATGTCTACTCATCCTCAGGGCTCAGCTTAACTGTCAATTTCTCATGGGTCTGGCTTCTCTCTACGTCTTATGGCACTTTCTACATTTGTCACAGAGCAAGGGGCATTTGTAAAACCATTTGTTCATGTTCTGTCTACATCCAGCCTAGAATCTCCGTTAAGAGCAGAGATTGTGTTTGCGTTTCTTCTTCTTTGCTGAATCCCCAGAGCCTGGCACATGGTGGGTTCTCACAGATATTCCTAGAATGAATAATGGATGACCAGTTTGAAAAGCAACTTGCATATTTGTTTGCAGCTTAAGGAGCTTGATGATTAAAACTAGGGCTTCTTATATTTCGGCACAAAAGTAAACTCGGAAGTTTTGTCCTGCTTAGGGATTCTCTTTGGTGACTTGCAGCCCAGGTAGATTCAGAGAGAGAGAGAAGCTGGTTTCAGCAAAACACACAAAGGAAGGAAAGTTAGGTTCTGTCATGGAGCTACTTTCTACTGTTTGAGACAAGAGAAGCTGACTTCAGGAACTCCCAAAGAAGCAGCCGACCAGGAAGATTCCTCACCTTGTCACTTTCAGCAGAGGAAGGAGTAGATAGGTGATATCAACCAAGAATCGCAAGTGGACTTTGTTCAAGACCTTCTGTGAATAGGCTGGGAGGAAGATGGTGGGTGGTGTTATTTTTGTAACACACTACTTTAGAAAAGACAGTAGACACTGCTTGCAATTAGTTCCTCTGCTTTCTGTTTGTTTTTTTGTGGATTACAATACGATTTATATGTGAATTGACTGCTTTTGGTAGTACAAATTTATATGCATTGTTCTTTTATTTAACATTGATATAGAACTTCTCTTATATGCTTTTTTGTCTTTTGCTAAACTCCAAATTTAGGGAGTCCTATTTTCTGGCTATGCCTCCTTAATCAGACCCTCCAATTTTACTTGTCATAGAAAAAAATGGAAAAAACATAGCTTAAGATGACTCGTTAAGACTGACGGGGACATCATAAAAGCAATGCAGAGAGGCCAGGGCCTATTCCCCACTAGTCTAAAGAAACACACTGGACTTGGCTTAGCACGCTGGGGCTGGCAGAATGCCTGCTTATCACCTCCCAGAGTTATGAAATTCTTCCATCCTGCCCAGAAGTCTGAATTAATGAAAGTAAGGGTGGTGAAACTCTCTGTAAATTTCCACTGCATTTTCAAAATTGGTGACTAAATCATGATCAGCCTACAGAATTTCTTACTTTTAATGGTTCTCTCTCCAGGATGTGATCGACCAGTTCTTACCTGGTATGAAAGATAGAAACGGGAATCCTGGTATGGTATCATGTCCCTAAAAAGACGTCCCACACATACACTCTCTTGTGGCTAAGAAAATGACACCATTAAACTCACAATACTTTAGCATTTTAATGAGTAAATTTGTTCAGTTCTCTGTTGCCAAGATTACATGAAAAAACAGTGGGGAATAAGAACAAATAACATGCTGTAGTCTTTGGCTTTACTTATCTACTAGGTGAACAACTACTTATCTCCCAAAACCCAGCTCAAGCAGCCCTTCAGCTGTGAAACATTTCCTGATCTTTCTGGGAGAGTTAATCACTTCTTTCACAATATGATCACTGTAACTTTTAGACTTCCATTATTGTATATACTGTTATATATTGTACCACCTTTTTGTTTGAGTGCTTGCCTTCTCCTTTGGGTTGGGTGAGCTCTAAGGGGGGGACACGTGTTTTAATCATTATATCCCCAGTACGTAACATAGCCCTTGGCATATATAAATGACTGAGTAAATATTTACTAATAAGAGACTGAATTAATAATGTATAAAAGAGAATCATAAATTTCAACAATTCTATGGACTACTGTTGAAGTCTTCATGTATGAGATTAGTTGCACATTCAAGTTCTATGTCCTCAGTTCCATGAATGGAGTTTCAAATATTTGCCAAATCCACCCTGTACTTGATTTCTGGTAATTGCTCCATCCCAAGGCCTGACGTTCTCTGATCCTTGGCTCTTGAATGTACTGATCAAAGAACAGGCAGATGTTGTCTCACTTGCTTTTTCCTTCTGATAGACTTCAAGGTTTTGGCAATCCTATCTACGCACCAAATGTTGTCTTTAACTTGCTTCTAAAATCATGACGGAGAAGTCCTCATCCTTGGAGAAGTGCCAGAATCCAAAGGATTGGAAGAGGGACTCTACAGATCAGAGAGTACGTTCAGGAAGAGCTTAGTTCAGGAAAGCAGAAAAGTGATCTGCTTGGTTTTGTTGGTCCTGTCTAGCAGAAGTTTGTCAAGAAGATAAACTTTATTACAAATGGTTGTTCAAAATAAATCTCCTGGGAAACTTGATTACATCAGAGATGGGAGGTAAGTTTATGTGTTACACGTGTCCTTATCACCAAGGGAAGATTTTTTGCAAAGAATACTCTGATGCGTCTGGCCCTGTAAATGTAACAACTGGGTCAGTAAATGTAGGTTTTGGTTGTTCACCCATCAGACGTTTCACCACCTTATTTTGTGTGTAGGAGCTGCCAGCATGCTATCCGGGGTGGCTCGTCATTTACCATCTCCCTGAAGTTGTAGACTCCTTGCAGCTTACTGTGTCCCTTTGTATCTCGATTCTGCATCTTTAAAATGGCAATAATAGAAGTCCCTTCCTATCTCATTGGATTGCTTTCAGGCTTGAATGAGATAATGCATGTAAAGTATTAATGTTTGGCATTTTTAAAGTACAAAATAAAAACTGTGAATGGTGACAATGATCTTCTTCTTTCCTTCTCTTTATACAACAGCCATTCTACTTTCTCTTCCCTTTCTTTCCTTCCTTCTCCTTCTTCATCTAGTCCTCTCTATGTAGCCTTTCTACCCAGAAACTATTTTTTAAATAATTGTTAATGCGAAAATAGGCTGACTAGTGCCCAACAAACTTTATGGCAGTTCATAACTCTGGGGAGGAAAAAGACGGAAAATTTTATCCAGCCTTTCAGACCATCATCAACCATGACAATACCCTGAGTCAAGCCTGGCTGATCGGTCAGCTTCCAGCAAAGCTAGAAGTGGATTAGTGGATTGCTGTAACAGTGCAGATGTTTAAATGTATTTGTTATGTATAATATATATTTATAATTTTATTAACTTTACACATGTGAAGCTTTAGAGATTAAGATAGTAAACATGGCTAAAAAATAACCTATAATTGTCACAAAATAAAATTAAGTAATGCTTGGAGCAATTACAGTGACGAGGGTGGACAACCTATTAATGTTCAAGATCTTATAAAAGAAACCAAAAAATATTATAGATAAGAAACAACTCTAAATGCTACGGCTTTCAACACTGCTTCCAGCTGTGTGCAGAAAATTCACCGGTCATTATCAGAAAGATTACAGATTATTCCTGTCTTTCCTCAAACCTAAGTTATTAAAGTTTAAAATGTATTTGAGAACTCTTTGAAGGGTCAGTATGAATTAGCACCTCTCTCTGTTTAGTCTCCATGGCTCTTCCGGACAAAGAAACAATGGCTACTGGAGCGCACAGACCAGGAGAGCGTCTGGGGAAGGAACAGCAAGGCTGTTTCCATATCTGGCCAACCCACTCGCAGCCTTGCCTGTCCACTGCCTTCCAGCCTGCCACGCCATGACCGATGGGTCTTCTTTCACGTCATTAAGGACTGCATGGTTTTGCAAGAGCAGAAGTGAAGCTGAGAAAAGGACAGACACAGAGGCCAAACGAAACAAAGCCAGACCCAGAGATCATTTTCAAACTCTTTCCTCCTCACCTAAGTGCGGCCCCTTTCCTCTTGTTTGTTTTTGGACATCACTGTTTGCCCCGCGGGCATCAAGCTGTTAGTGTGTACAGGAGGGATTAAAGTGAGACCGCGTGTTGGATGAAATAGAAATTAAAATTATACTTCTGTCCGTTTGGAATCCGGGATTGTTTCTCAAGGTCTCCCCAAACACTTCATTTCAAACGAGCCTTCATTTATTACTTCAAGAAAGGCCAAATGCATAATTTATCAGTGGCTTTCAGTCAATATACCCTTATAAGCACGTTTCCCATGAGCCTTTGAGTAAAAATATGTTATGCTAATTCTATTAGTTGGGTACACAAGAGCTGTCCAAGAAAGTAAACAAGCATTAAAAGGAGACACGTGTGAACAAAGAAATACCTGTCAACCTGCTGTCCAGGGTCAAATTACCAGGAGAGCAGGGAGGTGGCAGACTCCTCTCATTACTTATGCCCGGGATGTGTCTCCGACTAGACCTGAGACACCGGGTGGCTCTGCGCGGGGACTCGGGGAGGGCGACGGCAGAGTGTGACTCGGTGCGAGTCTGGGCCGGGGACTTACCGGGTCTCCAGCGGGACGTTGCTGTTGAGCACCCAGCTGTCCTGAAGCTGAACGGACTCCGGCGTGGTGGCCAGGTCATTGGGCGCCGGGGCCGGGGCGTGGATCTGACTCCGCCGGTTGGTCAGGGAGTTCCTGTTGAGGGAGTTGGCGGACGAGTGGTGATGCGACAGCGTGTGGTTGTGCGGGGGCGGGAGCGGGGGCCGCAGCGTCGACTGGCTGTGGTGGTTCGGAGGGCCTGAAAACAGAGGGACGAGAAACGCCGTCAGCATCTGCAGATTCCAGTCGCAGGCGCTTTGCACACCTTCGGCCGATGGTTCGGGAACCACGTCTCTACGTCGACAACTGCGGAAAGTCACGAGCTAGAGAGACGCAGGAGATGGCAGAAAGCATCCCAGAGTTGGTTACGAATACATAATAGGCTTTAATTTGCACTTATCCACGAGCGTCAGATGAAGAACAAGGAGAAACTAGTTTAATAAAACCAGATCGCAGAGGGCTGACCAGAGGAGTTATTTGAAATACATTGATACCACCATGAAAGCAACACGACATTCAAAGCTGGTCATTGCAATAATAGGTCCCCATTGCATTTCCTGGTAAACAAGTACAACGCACAAGTTCTTTAAAAAATATTGCATCTTTTAAAAGTAATAAGAATATGGGCACAATCTAGGTCAGGGAGTAGCAAATTTAAAGACCTGGAGGGGCCTCAGCCAGGCAGGAGAGTGGAGTGGGCCAATTTCAGACTGAACAGAGCCGGAGAGGGCAGGGAGCAGCCCCTGCTCTGCACCCGGCCAATTTGGCCGTGCCGGAATGTGTGAGGGCTCAAGGCAGCCATATCTTCTAGTTTTTCTAGAAAAGCTGGAGATCTGGACTTTTAGATAAAATTTCCTGGTTTTTAAAATGTTGACAATCAACTCAAAATAAATATATATGAGCTCATGTGCACACACATATGTTTACATATATGTATGTGTACATGTGCAAAATATATATATACGCACACTTTTTTTTAAATGAGAGTCAACAAAGCACACCTGTGAGCCCGCTCAGATCAGCAGGTTGCTAACTTCTCTCCTCTGAGAGATGAACCCTGAGGACTCAATCTTTGGAGAAAGTCAGGACAGATGTTTTCAAATCATGAACCTTACTCCAAATTGCATTTTTTTAAATGCTAAAATCTTCTATCCTTGCAGAAAAAAAAAAAAAAAGAACAAAGGAGAACTCTTCCTCTATAAATATTTCCTTATAAATATCACTATCTATGACTACTCCACACAAGGTTTTTGTAGCAACAGATTCTCAATCTACGAAATGAAATATTGTAAGCATAATGAAAATGAAAGTAGTTCACTACGCCATGTAAGCCTATAATTTCATTTTAATGGATGCTGAAACATGACTTTTAATTTGTGTCCTTTGAGAAAGTTTATTTTTTGAAGCTACCAGGCAGGGTTGGCAGCTCACCGGGTGACTGCTGAGCCTAGTCATTTTGGACCCTGCCAACTTTTAAAATCCTCAGCCCCTGCTGTCCTGGCTTTAAGAAGTTGGCTCAAGTCATTTATACAAGCAATTTGACACAAATTTCAACTACTTGTCTCCTTATGTGGCCGAGGCTACATCTCCAAAAGGTGTAATCTACATTCTGGGGTTCCCGTGAGGGCTGCAGAAACATTCCGAGGGGAAGACAACATGGCAAGAAGATACCAGGGTTGGAGAGCATCATGACCAACCAGAACAAGAAGGAAAAATATGGAGGAAATGCATTCTCTGAAGTTTGCAACTCCGTGCTGAAATTACTTGGGATTTTTTTTTTTTAATATTCAGAAAAGGACAGCTAAAACCAAAACCCAGTGTGAAATGCCACTGTACAGTGGTGCAGATTTTAAATCATGTCCTCCAAGTGAACCTGTAATTCCTATTTTACATTATGCATCGGTGACATTTTAAATATATCTTTGGGGGAGTTTCATAGCTGTAGCAGGCTATTATATTTTCTGGCATTGTTGTCTGTCTAGTAATGTATTATTACATCGTTATTTAGCATTTGTCTGTCTCATATTAGTGGAAAGAGGTGGGAAGGGGGGTGAAATGATGTAATAATGATCCTTCAGAGATGCTATCCAAGCCCCTCACACACAGTTAATGAATTCTCATGTCTTTCTTTCCCCCCTCAACGCCCATCCAAGTGGTGTCATTATTCCCTATTAGTTAGGTAACTATGAGACTTGCTTTGAAAAGACGAAGTGAGTCAGTATACAAGTGAGAACCTGCCCTCCCCAGCCCCAAGCCCTAACTTTCCATCTCCCTCTGCCTGGGCCCCCCACCCTCAGCTCTCCAGACCACACATGAGAAGGACTTAATTCCCTAAATGAGATACCAGATCCTCCTGCTTCCTGCCTGTTCACCCTGAGCTAACTTCTCCTTGTGGACTCCAGCTTGTGTGGCCCTGCTCCGGCCATCTGCGTTATGCGTGGGCAGAATTCCTGCGGTTGCCTGTGTGCTGATGGTATGCAGGGGTGCTCCGCAGGGGGAGTGGAAGCACCGATGTGGGTGTTGTGTGGTATGTTCCAAATAAAATGGACCGTGAGTTTTCCAAACAGAGGTCAAATTCTCTCTCCATTTCTCCTAGAGAAGGCCTAGAGCTTCCTGGGGGAAATGGAAGAGTTGGGGAAGATAGAAGAATATTAAATTCTCCACTCACCCTGCTCTACTATAAAGCAACATGCTGTTTAGCTGCAAATAAATCAAATCATCGATAGTAACAAAAACAAAAATTATCCAGCATCCTCAGTATTGCAAGACATTCTCCTCATTACTGTTGCTCATTTCCACTGTGGCGTTGATCATATTTGCTCATTTATCTGTCTATCCAACAGTCGTATTTTTCAAGGAGGTGCAGGAGATAGAAGGAAACACAGTTACCACAGAGAGTGGTAAGTGATACCCCTGGGGTATATACGGAGTGATGTGGGAACATCTAGCAGGGGCAGGTAGCTGGAGGTCAAGAAAATCTAAAGAACCGGGTTCAAGCATTGAGTCTGCCACTTTCTAGTTGTGTGAACCTGGGCGTGCTACCTCGTTTCTTTAATTCTCAGCTTACTCATCTGCCAAATGGTGAGAACAGCAGGAACTACCCACCAAGGTTGCCGTGAAAGTTAGAGAGGAAGGATGAATGTAAAGTGCTAAACATGCTACCTGATGGCTGGCAAGTTCCCAAAAACTATGTGCACAGAACACTGTTCGCTTCGTTCAGGGATAAAAGGATGGGTAAGACATAATTGCAGCTCTCAAGGAGCCCAGATTTATGTGGGGGAAATAAATCGAGACTTCATCTATCTAGGCAGAAGTCACAGATTGACAGTCCTCAAGCTGAATAGTATTAAAAATTTGAAGATTTTGTACAGCGTTTCAGATTTCTGACTTCCCTCGAAAGCAAGTGAAAGAACGGAGTTTGTATCCCCACACAACTGGGTAGAGCCGAGTGCTATTGGGTAGTTTATCTGGTCTGCCATCAACTTGAACAATCTCTGTTCTCTTAACCTTGCTGGATGTACACATTTATGTACACTGACTCCTTACGTTACGTTTTGGACTCCTAGCTTAACTCGAGGTACCCTAGTATTCAGTGTGAGTAATGCATCTCTGACATGAAACACCCCTTCCTCAACTGATGACCTCAACCCCCTTTTGCATTTATCAGTTTTCATTACAGTTATCCCGTGTACTTGCTGGGTGGGAAGATTTTCTATTTCAAAAATGCAAGCAATGGCTGACAACATGCCTTCCTGCTTTCCAAAAAGCCAAAATACATGAAAAGCCCTTTACCAAAGCATCTGAGTCTTCAATCTACTGTGAAACAGAAATGAATAATTCAGCTTGATGAAGGAACCCTAACGTCCACTCTAAGTTCCACACATTCACTAGGTTTAGTTAATGTGCATATTATGAACAGCACTTCTATTACATAAATATGAAATCACATAATAATGCAATTTGACCACAAATAACTATGTAATATAAACGCTTATGCAGTATCAATCTAATATGCTATTAGTAGGCAGAAGGTAGCTGTCATTAAAATATTGGTGCTGATCTATTATACTGCCCCTGATTTACCTTGAATTGAGAACATGGAATTTATTTTTAGGTACCGTGTGGCTTTTAGTCTTAGGAAGAAGGAGCTGTTTTATTGTTTCTTTACTAAAAGCTAGGAAAGGTATAGGTAAAGTTCCTAGAAAAGGTAAGTGAATTTACAGAGAAGGTGCTTCCTGTATGTTTAGAAACTAAGTACTCGAGTGAGCTCTACTGCTGTCCTGCTGCAGGACGGTCTCTGCTTCTGTGTTTCTAGATGTTCCCTAGGATAGTTGTTGCCAGTTGACTTTGACAGGGATGCCATTCACATATTTTGCCCTTCCTAAATGCCTATTCGTTGACAGTAGAAACTTAAAAACAAAGCAGTGGGCTGGGCGTGGGGGCTCACGCCTGTAATCCTAGCACTCTGGGAGGTTGAGGTGGGAGGATCGCTTGAGCTCAGGAGTTGGAGACCAGCCCGAGCAAAGCAAGATCCCGTCTCTACTAAAAATAGAAAAATTAGCTGGGCTTGGTGGTGCATGCCTGTAGTTCCAGCTACTGAGGACACTGAGGCAGGAGAATTAATTGCTTAAGTCCAGGAGTTTGAGGTTGCAGTGAGCTCTGATGACACCAGTGCACTCTGGCCCAGCTGACATAGTGAGATTCTGTCTCAAAAACAGCAACAGAAAAACCCCACAAAAAACAAACAAAAAAAAGCAGTGCTTCTTTGTTGAGTAACCATAGCAATTCCAACTATGTTAGATGTGGCAACTGCAAAACCCTGGAGTATCAACTCTTGTGTTGACTACATTGGAGTTGCTCAAACAGCATGCAGACAACCGATCCCCACATTTTAAATAACATATAAAGAAAGAATTTTGAGGGGAGCTAAGGAAGTAAATTGTTAATAATTGGCTACTGTTGTTGCAGTCTGCCTAAATAAACAGCTGGAGGATGCAATGTAGCTGTCCAGTGGTCACACATCTGGTAAGTGGCCAGGCGGGGGTTCCAAGCCAGCCACCAACCTGGCCATCTGCAATAGACTCTGTCCAGACTGGCACCAGGTCACCCTGTTCAAATTTGACCTTGAATGAGAGCCAGGAAGAATTAGGGGTGAGGATTTTCAAGAATAACAGCCTCTGGTTAGAACTATGGAGGACAGAGTCTATTGCAGATGGCCAGGCTGGTGGCTGGCTTGGAACCCCTGCCTGGCCACTTACCACATGTGTGATCACTGGACAGCTACATATATATTTTTTTCTGTGTCTGTTTCTGCATCTGAAAAGTGGGTATAGTAATTGTACTTCTCACATACGGTTGTTAGGAGGATCAAATGAGAATATATCTGTAAGGAACCTAACACAATTCTTGGCACTCGACAAGCTATTAACAAGTATTATCACGATGTGTTATTATTTGGCATAATTAATCAGACTGGTGAGAGTAATAGTAGCCACAGCAGCTATGACCCTGAGGACAGTGATGAGGACCTCCTGGGGTGTTGTGGGTCCCACTGTCCCTACGGCTTTGAGACATTAATAGCAGTTCATGGAGGGAGATATCCAGGTAGAATTACCAACCTCGGACCCCGCACCTTCCAATTCAGCCTGCACGAGGGCGGCGTGACTAAGCGACATGGCCAGGGGCATTAATACAGGTAGTCTCAAGAGCATCTAAGAGCTCACAAAAGTGAAACTCGGCATTCAGAACTGTTCCATTTCCATAAACAAAACGATCGATGTTGATGAAAACCAAACAATAATATATTAACCACAGCTGCCGTGAGTTAAGTTCTCCCCGTGTGTCTGCAACTGTGTGAAGTGCTTTACATAAGTGATCTCCGTGTGTTCCCACTCCCTCCTATGGGGTAGGTCACTTATCAGGCCCATTTCCCAGGTCCAGCAAGTGAGGTTCAGAGAAGTGAAGTAATGAACCAAAGGCCACACGGTTTAGCAGGTGGTAGAGCGGGTACTGGCTCCCAGGGTCTCTTCCCTTCCCAGCCATATTCAAAGGAACCCCAGGCCAGAACACACTCACATGGGTAGGGAATAGGACCACTGCCCCTGCCAGATAGACACCTAGCAAATGCAGAGGAAAACTGGCTGGACTCGTTTCTTTGCAGGTTTGCTTAAATGGCAGAATTGAATCTTGCGAGAGATTGGAGGGAATCGCCCACCTCAAAGCTCTGCGCAGCCTTGTGATGCTGCTTGGATCAGGAGAAACAGGCCAGAACAGCAAACTTCAGTGCAATCTCTTTTCCATGCCTCTCCCAAAGGCCCTCCCCTAACTTCCTCCTCTGTGCTGCATCCCCGGCTCCTTTAATTTTGCATTTCACCAGCGGCATGAGGGATGAGCAGCAGTTAGGGCCGTCGGGGCAGGACCAAGGGCACGCTCTGTCCCAGCTTGTCTTGTCCTGCTCTGACCAGAGGTACTTTGCCAACAGCCTGGGGATGGAGGGATGGAGGGATAGAGGGAATGGGTCCAATTCCAGCCTCCTCTCATGTTTAAAAAGATTTTCTGTAAGTGCTGGGCACTTTGGACGTTGAGCTTGCTCCCTCCTTCCTTGCTTTAACATTTACTGAATGATTTGTTACCTAAAGAATGGACTTTTATTTTTTGTCACTGACCCACATATTGTATTACTGGCTCTGCAGGGAAGCTGACCTGTCTGCAGTGCTTCTTGGATCGGCCACTGTGGTAGCAGGCTGCAGCTGCCGTCTCTCTCCACTTCTCAGAGTGGAGGAGAACGAAGAAGGAAGATGAAGCCGTGAGCCGAGTTATGTCCTCTGTCCCCCGGCACTCGGCTCCAGCTCTGGCCAGTGCCTCTGGGCCCGGTTGGCACAGTCTTGTTTGGCGGGGGGAGCTGTCCTTGATAGAAGAGCCCCATTCAGTCTAAACAGAGGGCCAGAGAAGGAAAGGGCTGTGCTCACTCATAGGGATGATTTCTAGTTCTCCCGCTTACACAAAATATATGACCTCAGAGAAAGACATTCCGAGTGCATTTGCAATGACACACAGCTCAGCATCGCATGGCAGAAACGTGGGAATTATCGTCGTAAGGCGCAATCATTTGCAGGCTTAGAAATCAAAGTTTCGTCAGCTCTACACTCAGAAAGGACTAGCATTTGGAGGAACATCATAGATCATCTAAGAACAATAGCTCCCATTTAATAAGCACCGGCTCGTGATAAGCACTCTACGTATTTCATCTTATTTAAAACTTTCAATAACCTTCAACATAGGTGTTGTTCTCCATTTTCACAACGAGGAAACTGAGGTGCAGGGAAGTTAGGCGATACGAGTCTCCCTCCTTTAATTTTGTATTTAACTGTAATACGTCTGCGCCCCTCCAGGTGCTTGCTTTGCTCATCGCGTGCATCTCTTTTGTAACCCTCAGCATGTGGTTGATGTTAGTTTTGGACGCTCCTGTGTTCTCCGCTAGAACGAGAGCTCCTCCAGTGAAAAGAGGCCGTGTCTCCTGCTTTCACCTCCCAGCACAGGCTGCCGTGCCTAGGAGAGAACCCGTGCTGAATGGACGAATGAGTCGACAATACGCGTCTCTGGGAGGTTGTATTTGGGAGTCTCAGTGGAGAAGGATCAGAGCAGATTTCTGCCTCTGTCCTTTGCGTGTTCCAGCTGATTGCCGGAATCAATGATGGGCCCTCCTCTGATTCCCCAATTCTTATTGCCCTCAGAGAGCCCATAAGCAGGGAGACAGCCAGATACAGGGGGAAGCTGTCTTTGAACCCCTTTGTCTCTGTTTGTTTTTTGGTTGTTTATTCCTGGCTCTGCCTTTACCATTTCTTGTTCTTCTTCTTTTTCTTAAATAACAGGTTTTTTTTTGGAGGTATAATAAAATTCAGCTTTTTAAAGTGTACATTTCAGTGTTTCCTTACTGTCTAATTTTAGGACATTTTCTTTACCCGCAAAGGAAACACCATGCCCATTAGCAGTCACTCCCCAGTCTCTCTGTCCCACCCCCACCCCCACTCCAGCCTCTGGCAAATGCTAAACTACTTTCTGTTCCTATGGATTTGCCTATCTGGGACATTTCATCGAAATGGTAATTCCCTCTGTTTTTTATAACACAACATCTGTCTGTTGCAGAGCTCCATTGGATCCATCAAAGTTAGCTCTCAGATGGGGACACTTCATGCCACTTAAAAATATCTTTTCCTGGCAACCTGAAGCAGGTGCTCCACAGACACTCTTTTGGCTGGGGTCCCACTGCTGTTGATCATTTGCAGATGGAGGTTGTTAGGTGATGGAATTTGAGAGCAAGTTGGATTCTTGAGGGTCTGAGGGGGAGCCTGGAATTTGTTCTAGTGGTTCAGGCATGACTATAATCAGAGCCGCAGGCCATTTCTGCTCGGCTAAAACCCAGCTGGGCACAGGCAAGAACTCTGGCGGGGAAGGGGAAAGAAGAAGGGGACTCTTGCATTGAGTGCGAAATCAGAAGCTGCCCTGGGTTAAGACCTTGATAGCGATTGTGGGTCTGGGACCATCTCACCCAAACAGGGCAACTTCTTACGCATGAAGGATCAGAAAGGGATGTTTAGTCGTTGGTGCTGCTATATTCATTCTTTGCTTTCCTAAATCATCAGGAAAGTATTTCTTGAGATCAATGTCAACTCTATTAGCTACTTTCTAAGTGACAAAGACAAAAAAAAAAAAAAGACCATTTGAAATACTTGAGAAGAACCCTTCTAAAGAGAAGATTTTATTGCAAAGTTACATCTGAGCAGTGTCTATTTGAGCATTTCAATAAATCTACATTACTCTAGGTATTTTGACATCCTCTGGGAGAGGAAAGCCTATCAGTAGAAAGTAATGATTTTGGGTTTTTCAATTGCCCTAAGGATCTTGACAATACTATTAAGACCCATGCGCTCCCTGTCGAGAAGTTTAGGAGTGAAATTATTAATACGCCCAGACGTTATGTTGATTGTTGTGCTGTAGCAGAAAATACTCTCTCTGTTATTTGAGCTGCATTATCACTTTCCCAAGCAGAGAATTGCATCAAAAATTTAAACTCCTCTTATTCCAGCTCATCACATCGCTTTTCAAGGTCTTATTATAAAATAGGCTGGGTGAAATTTGGATATTTCCCTACCCATGAAACATAATATGTTTTTCAAAGACCAGATGATTTTTTTTTTTTTTGAAAAAGAAAAGAAAAAACCTCACAATGGAATTCTCTTCCATCAAGATGCCATTTTTTAGGTCTTTTACTAGGCTTTCCTTAGGTGTATTTCATTCCTTTTCTTTTTTTTGAGATGTTCATAATGCTTTCCCCTGAACATAAGAAGAGGATCAAAACAAAGAGAAAATATGATTTTGATTCCAGATTGAGCCTCTGTCGAACAGAATGACGGGAACACACTCTGATCTACACCCTTCATTAATACCAAGTGTGACTGAAGCACACCAGTTAAATGGCAAGGATAGGAGAAAGGTTCCCAGAGCATTTTCACTTCAAAGCTCGGCAGAATTATTTACTATCTGGGTGACCTTTTCCCAAAATCTCTCCTGGTACACGCCTTATAGGGCAAGGGAACAAAAGTTTCTCCATACTATATAAACAGAAGTCAGCTGAATGTCAGACCTTGAAGTGCATCTGGTTTCAGGTCAAGTGACAGCTGATGGAACGGGATGTACAGGAGGTATCTTCAGAGCCCCCTTTCTGCCTTTGGAACACACACACACACACACACACACACACACGAGCAAGTTATTACCCAAGAAAAACAAACATCCACTGCCCAGGGTTACATGGCTCAAGTACTGTCAGAGAGAGCACCCTTCGGATTTTCTTCATAATTATTTATTGGCCTCTTTCAAACTTGTCTGGGGTTGTTTTTAATCTCTCAGTTGAAGCAGATCAGACCTCTCGCAGAGCTCATGGCCCTTCCTATCACGTAGCAGGGACGATGGTATTAGTTCCTAGCTGCTGAGGGGAAGATGAGAACCACCCGCCGCCCGCCCGCACACACTGAAGACTCTCGGCATGCAAACTACTTCCTGAAAAGACTGGGACCACCAGGAGGCCAATGGGCTCTGCAGCTCTCAGCTTTGCGGTGGGAGGAGGAGTCAATGCCATGGAAACCCCTGCCTCCCATTGTGCTCCGTTGGGAACAAAGGTTTCTTCCTAGCCAGGGTTCATGCTGCCGTTTTTTAGGTCTTTTTCGGTCTTCAAGACATTGATCTCTCCAGTTTTGCCCGGGGGACTTCTGGACTTAGGCAACCAAAGTTTCGAGGTACTTGACCTCTGTATCCTCTGTTTCCTCCTCCATAAAAAGAGTTCATACTTGGTAAACACAGTAAAATGAGATAGTGCACTTAAAGGGCTCAGACAATGCACTACAAATAAGAAGCATCCAGGAAATGTCAGTATTTATTTACTAATATTTTGCCTGAATAGGCTAATTCTTTTTTGAGGTGGTGGAGAGAGGGGTGAGACAGACCTTGGGATTCCAAGATTATCATAATATTTTGATGACTTGAAAAACTTTCTGTTGCCAGATACCTTTAAGGTAAATACAAGCATTAAGAATAAGGGTTTCTTTTTCCTACTAATGAGTTATAGTAGCTCTAGGTCTTGCAGAATACCACAATAATCAGAACACTTATTTTTCACATTTGCAGCTTCATTAAAATAAAACCATCTGATGATGGACAGTTTGAAGTGCCTTAGAGGAGCTTTTATTCCTATGATAGATTCTTTTATTAATCAGCACAAAGAAAGCCTAGGTTTTCTCGAGCACTGGCGGTCCTCTTTAGCATGAGACCCCATTTTGCATGAAAATCCTATGATAAAAATCAAGGTTTTAAAGTTTCTTCGGCTGATTTCTGAGCCATGCAGGTTGTTCTCTCATCACAATCCACTGTTGCCACTGTTGAACAAAGCTCTGACATCCCGAGTTGTTCATCACAGTTAGATGGTTTAAGTCATGAATTAGCAATTTGTTTCTCAGGGCTTCTTGGGTTACTGAAACATTCCAGTATTTATCATCTACAATGGGATCATTCTTAATCCCATAATGCAGAGAGGGAGCCATCTCTCACGTGAAATAATCAGATCTGGTGGAGAAAACAATTTCTATTTCTACCACTGCCTATCTGACACTTTAATAGTGTGGTCTAGGAAGCCTTCTCGATAAGATGGTATTTGATCAGAGACCTGCAGGAAATAGGAAGAGAGCCATTCTAATGTCGGAGGGAACAATGTTTCAGGTAGCAAAGCAACAATAGAGGCATTTTAAATGTGGGAGGCGTGTAGGGATTGCCCAGAATATCCACCTAGGTTTGTCTATTCCATTCAGCTTCCAGTCTAGTTCTTGAAGAAAATATTGAAGTAAATAAGAAAGGCCCTAACGTGGATCTTCACTGGCCTGTGCCTGATGCGGGAACCATCCAAGCAAGCTTCTGCCTCAGGCTCTTTGCACGTACTATACCCTTGGCCTGGGGTTACAGGTCATTGAGTAGCTTACTCCTCCAATATCTGCAGGTCTCAGCTCAAAAGTCATGTTCTAAGACATGCCTTCCAAGAGAACTTCTGCTATCCTATCCTCCTTACTTTGCTTCCTTTTTTTTCCTAAGGCATATATTGGTATTCTTTTTGTTTTTTTAATTGTCTGTCTTTCTGCACTCTAAAGTAAGCATCTTAAAGACAAAGATGATATTTTATGTTATTCTCTTCTGAATCCCTGGCTCTTGGAACACTTGGTAGACACAGTAAAATGGGTTTTGAATTAATTAATTAATTAGTTAAATAATTATATATTGTCAAGTATGGCGACAACAAAGAAATTGGAAGGATATTCAAAATTCCCACAGAAATGAAAGTATCTCAAAGGGGCTGTTGGATGGTCTCATTGGAGACAAATCCCAAAAGCTTGAGCTCAACACAATTTCAAGGAAAAAATTATTGTGGGCTTCCTTGCCAAAACACAGCTCTATCTCATGCAAACCACAGCAATTTTTTCTCTTCCTGAAGCAACCGAAACATGACAACAAATGCCTCCCAAGCAGAAATCCCCATGGAACTAAGGCGGGCAGAGGCCTCCCACACACTCCAAGTGGGAATATACACATTTTGGATCTCCTGTGGCTCCTTCTGCTGCTGAAAATGTTCGCTTTCCATCATGAATTCATCGCATTAAAGAATGTTTGCTAAAGGCCTCTGACTCACCTCGGCAGGGCGAATCCTGATTCATCTAGATAGTTGGTGATACAAAAAGCAATCGAATGTGGCAAAGAAAAAGGGTGCTGTTGCTAAGAGTTTGCAAATCAAAAACAAGATACGTGGCATTCTGCCTCCTTCACGAAGCCTTTTCAGAGTGGTTCAGATGCAATCCAAGGGCTTCCTCAACCCTCTGTTGATGACAGTAAGACCTTTTATGATTGTTCTGTTCTAGGTCTAACATTGGAGCTGATATTGACACATTACACATTGAATGACTCTATTTGGTCAGATTTAGCCCACTAAATCTTCATAAAGACTCTCTGGCATTTACATGGGATATAACTGGAGAGTTTTCATTCCGTGGGTTTCTTTTTGTACAGAGCCCAGCGAAGTCATATCCAAGCAGCCACTTGATAAAGTCTCTTATATCCTCTGAGAGAAATCTAAAGAAATGACAGTTCTCTCCATAAGCTTTCTTTTGCCTTCTCTCCAATTACATTCCTTACACAAGAACACTGACACATGGGCTAAGCTCATTTATGGCAAACCATTTTCAATCATTTATTTGTTTGTTCATTCCTTCATTCATGTCTTCATTTGTTCACGTGTTCCTTCAGGCTGCAATGAATTACTGAGTACCCACCCTGCGTCTGAGACCTTTTGGAGGCACAGGGTCCCCGGCCTGGAAGAAGGTAAGGAGACATGTCCTATGCTGACCTTTTGGGTAAGCCACAAAGATTACACCTTAATTTTTTAAATTTCTTGTGGTTGTTACGCACCATAATGCTTTACTTTTCCATGTATGTTTTTTATTCATGTTTCAGCTTATGTCTGAAAATTTTGTAAAGGCCGTTATGACATACTGCTCTGAAAAAATTTCATATATGCATATCGTTAAACTATACATGAATGCCTTCCTCATCTCCTCGCCCCAGTCTTATCTCTTAAGGCTAAGTGACTACTCTGTTGGGTCTACATCCATGCATGTCCCAATGCACAAGGTTTTTGCTAGCAGACCATTTAAAGGATGCTTCGTAGCACACAGAGAAATTCACAAGAATGTTAATTATTACCTGTGGAGAGAAACTATAACATTTTGATCCATTTGTGCTTTCAACTGAACATGGTATTTATCAACTGTCTTTTATGTTTAATTGTAGATAATAGAGCATGGCAAATTGGAGTCTTCAACGAAGCACAGGGGATACATATGCTATATTGCTTTCTTTGCCAAGTTCAGGGTCAGAAATCCTGCCCTGGGTTCTGAATTGCCGAGTGGAGTCTATGCTGGGGAACAGTTGGAGCCACGTGACCTTTGGGCTGGCTATTCTTTGCTCACGTAAAGTGGAGCAAGACAGCTGGATTTATGAAGGGAAAATGGAAGGGGAGGGTGTAAGGAGGTTTCACCACCTGGGTTTCCTCCACTTGTCCAGTCCGCATCTATCTGCACGTCTTCGAGTACTCTGAGAACCCTCATGCCGATTCCACGGACAGTACAGATACCCTTCACTTAGGTGTTTTTCTAATTAAAACACATGCAGTCTGACTCAGAGAAGAAACCATAAACAGAATTAAGAAAAGCCAGCAAATGCACTTTGTGCTCCTTTTTTAAAAAAAGAGTTAACTGGTTGAAAATGTGAGAACCGTTTCATTAAGGAACAAAAAAATTAATGACACAAAATGAAACAGGAATAGCACGTGGCAAAAGAGGGTCATGCTGGAAACAAACATTTTGCTTTTGACAGACACGAAAGCTATCCAAAATACCATGATGGGAACTTTCACACGTTGCTCGTGGGGTTGCAAAATGGTACAGCCACCCTGGAAAACTGTTTGCCAATTTCCCACGATGTTACCTTTACCATACTGCTTAATAATCCCAATCCTAGGTATTTACCCTAGAAAAATGAAAACTTAATGTTCATCCAAAAAAACTTCACGTGAAAATTTATAAACATTCTATTCATAGTCTCTAAAAAGTGAAAACAACCATATGTCCTACAAGCGAAGGAATAAACAAAGTAACTCATACCAGGGAACACTATGCAGCAATGTTGATACATGCACCCACCTGGATACATGTCAAAGGCACCATGCTACACGACAGAAATTAGTTTCAAAAGGTTACATGCTATATAATTCCGTTTATATGACGTTCTCAAAAAGACAAAACTCTAATGACTGGGAACAGAAGAGACGTTGAGTCCGGGGAAGTGTGTGACTACAAAAGGTGACACAAGGGAAGCTTTTGGGGGTGAAAGAGCAGTTCCGTGTCCCTATAGTTGTGTTGGTTCCAGAAATCTACACATGTGTTAAAACTTATAGAACCGGACACGGTAAAACCAATTTTACTGTATATGAATTTTAAAAATATAATAAAACATGGAATTAAATACCATGATGAATGCTAAAAATAAGGCAGAATTATTCGGGTCTATGGAGGAAAGATTTGCCTCAGAGCGGGAACGATTTCAGGCAGACAAGTTGAGGCTATTCTCTGAAAAACAAGGGAGCAAATCAACCTGAAAACTTGAAAATATATTTCTGACATATTTGTCTCATCCTTAAAAAAAAGCATGTGGGAAAAAGCAAAAACAGAATCGACATCTGTGTAAAAGTCCTTTTGGCGTGTCGCTAATAGTTTTTGTATCTGGATTCATTTACATTTATTGTTTGCTAAAGCTCCTGTGTGTCTCGCAGGCTGTTTAAGAAACTCCACTGTGTAAAAAGGAGAAAGAACGGTTTTGCTACACGAAATCGCCGCTTCTCTACTGACACTCGGCGCAATCTATAACCTTGCTGAAACATTAACAGTACTACATTATTCATCACAGTAAGATTATTAGTTGATGGGAAACAAATCACAGAGCTTCACAACCTGCTCTACTTCTTGACTGCGTACAAGGCGATTTTTCATGAATGGAAATTGCTACCCAGGAGGAGAAACTTGTCTTAGGAAATTTCCGACAGTTAGAAAAGGGGTCAATTCCGAGAACATAAAAGTGCGAAATGATAAAAGAAGGAAAAAAAGTTTCAAAATTATTTCGAAAGAAGCCTAAGAGCTCAGCAACATAGGCAGAGCTACAGAACATGAGCTGGGAGCAGTGGAGAAAATCAGACCTGCTTTGTTTAACGTGATGGTACGGCTCGGCACGTTGCCATGGATTTATTGGGAAAACACCTTTAGGAAACGCAGGGAATGCCAAACACATAAAATGCCGGCAATTTATGTAGACATTGAAAATGACTTGGTCTGTTTTAGTCCCCGCGTCGTGAACGCCAGCAACTAGCAAATGCTTTCTCAGATCCTCCCGGAATACTTTCCTGGACCACTCTCTTCCCTGCAGGCGGAACTGACTTCTCTCCTTCACGACTTCCAGGAACCATGAATAGATGCTATTTTCCCACCCACCACTCTCATTCGTTACTGTCCTATCCTCTTGCACTAGGGACTGAGCCCCAAGTCCAGGGGCTCAACCGGGGTTGGGGGTAGCAATAACTCCTTGATAGATCACGGTTTCCAATAGCAACGGCTTAACCTGGGGAAACAGGTGTGGAGTAATTAGCATAGCTCTCTGCACGGCTCCGGCACCTGTGACCCACATCGGCCCTGTCCGTCAGAGCCCATGGGGATCCTAAATGATGGGGCTGGGAACTCGCAGAAAGGAGAGGCTGCACAGAAAATGACACTGCCGGGGCTCACGACAGGGACTTTGGCTCACAAGGGCTGATCCCAGGAAACAGAGCAGGGCAAATGTGAGAAGTGCGAGGGTTCTAACCAGGGTACCCCAGGTGCTGGCAGCGTAGGAAGCTCCATTGCACTCACAGCCCTTCGTCCTTCCTCAGTTTCCCTCTCAGTGTGCAGAGCAGTCCACGACCTGCTGTCTTCCATCTTTGCGGGGACTCTCTTTCCCTGGCTCCGTCCTTATCCCTTACTTGTTCTGACCTTTCCCATAAACTCTCCTGAGGACACGGCTAAAACGCCGCCTATTGTTTTGCTTCTTCCCACCCCTCTTCTTCGCTGCCGGTCTCAGAGGAAGTCAGTAAAAAACCGTCGTTCTGCCTACCTGGATGATCAAGGGCAGTGCGGCCCGCACAGCCGTCCTGGGGAACCTGTGCTAAGCCAAGCCTCCTCCGCTGCACTGGTCTCTGCCAGCTCGCCGTGACGCTGGGCACACAAACGCCAGGCCCCGGACAGCTGCCGTGGCATGGGCTGGAGTCACGTTTCCCACCCAGCGGAGATCAGTGTCTTGAACAAGGAAAACCTTGCGGGAGGAAGGAAGGTTCCAGCGTTGTGGGCCCGCCCTGAGTCAGACAGGCCGCTGCTGTCTTTGTCTTCCCTCCCAGGGATCACACTGTCAGTCTGGTTAATACCCAGAGGCTCTCGACATTTCTCGTTGCTCCAGCCAAACTCCCTCGTCCCAATTTCTTCCTCTGAAGCAGCCCTTTCTCCTTGTTACATCAGTGCCTAGACTTGTCATCGGTTCTTGTTTTCCAGGGGGAAACAGCCCTTTTCAGGCACTTGCTTCTAAAGGTGACAACCAACGTGGATGTCTACACTCCTGCTAGGTTACATTTCGGTCATAAAATGCGGTATAAGTTGAAGCCAAAGCAGTTTTAAAGAAAATTTCAGGAGAGAAAATTGAAATATTTCCCCTTTCAAGGGGAGGGAGGGCTGGTGTCTGAGTTAAGTGAAAGGCAATTGTTCTGCCCCCTTGCCATTACCCTTTCTCCCATCAGTTAGGGACAAAACAATTAACAATGGGATAGGGTGCTAGAAATTCAAAACATTTGGAAGTTTATAATAGGATCTGATGTAATATTATGTGGGCAGATTTTACTGTTCTAGAAAACAGCCTTTCTCAGCCTAACCAAAGAAAGTGGTCCAGGGGTAGTACATGTCCAGGGGGCCGGGGGGTGGGGGGTGGGGATTAATCCCAGTTTAACCTGATTTCTAAAATTGATCTGATAATTCCAGATCAAGTAGCACCTGCAATAAGGGGTAATCCCAGATGTCTTCACCATATTTATACTCTTTTGTCATCTCCTTTAGTACTTTCTATGTGTCAAATTCATTTTCATACTTATTCATTAACAATATTGATGTTAATAATTACAATAACAATAGCTGACTTTTTTGAGCACTTACTGCCTGACAGGTTCGGTGTTAAGAACTTTACATAGATGATCTTACTGAATCATCACAGTGACCGTTTATGGGGATACCCATTATACAGATTGGGAGGCTGAGGTTTAAAGAGGTTAAGTAAGTTGCATCAGGTGGGGAGTGGGAAGCAGCTCAGGACATCTGAGCCTACAGCCCTGGCTCCTCACACTTGGTGGTCCTGGGTCACGAATGTGTCTTTCATTACACATTATTCATAAACCAGGTAGTCCAAATGAGTGAGTTTTCTAGACAACTAAAATGTACTGTCTGCAAGTGCTTGATATTTTTATTTTAACCATGCTGTGTGGATATAATCAAAATTGGAAGCTAAATTTGGCTGCATTTTTAAAGAGAGCATAATGAGCATAATTCAACGTTTAATTGATGACTGAAAACCTATTAAGAGCAAACGTAATTGGACTGTGCAGTCACATAGCGATGTATCTCCCTTTGATTTATTCTGTCTCCTTCCTTGAGGTCAGGCTGTCAATCTTCAGGCTGCTCTTGGGCCTGTCGTTCACACCATTGCACACCTCTCTCCATTCCTGCCATTTATCTCTAAAGTTCTTGTTTTAAAAAAAATATTAAATTTGTTAAAAATCGTATGTTAACAAAGAACAAACAGGGCCCTGGATGGAGGCCTAATGGCGTACAGAGCAAAGGCTTTCTAAAAGATATTTTGAGAACTTCGGAGGGAGATTTTTAAACAACTTATTTCTCTACTTGGGGTTACAGTCCAGAAAGCCATGGTGGCCAAGGGCCTGTCAAGAATTCTCACTGTATTCTGAATTGTCACTTAACTGGTTTCTGCACATGACCTGGTTTTCCCAGCTGTAATATAAGACAGGAAGGTGGCGATCACCTTATATTTAGAAAATGAACATGCGTCAGTGCTTAGGCCAGGGCTGCAAAGATAAGAATCCCCTTTTCAGGGGTTTAGAGTTTAGCTCTTTTCGACACAATGCAAAGGCTGCTGTGGTGGTGGGTAAAACAAGGAACACTTGGTTTGGCTTTGGAGTCAGCAAACTATGGCCCATGGACCATATTTAGCTCCTGAGCTAAGAATGTTTTATACATTTTGGCAGAGCTGTAAAAATGAAGAATATGTGATAGAGACCATATGTGGCTCACAATGTGAAGCCTAAAATATTTACTATCTGGACGTTTACAGAAAAAATTTGCCAAAGCTTGGCCTAGTACATGAGGAAGGGCTTCCTGGAGGAAGAGGGCAAGAGCTGTCTCATTGTAAATTCATCAGGGACTACTGTGGTCTTATGCACATATGCATGTATACTTATTGTATGTGTATGAATGAATGATGAAACAAACAGGCATAATTAGTAGATTGCCTTAGAGTTGATCACAGACTATGGTTCTGGCTCATTCTACTGGACTGATTGATACCTTAAGCAAATACAGACTCTCTCTAAATCAGCGCATTCGCTTTAGCTCATTGGAGAAACAACTGAGGGGGAAAAAATCTTTAGCAAAAAAAGGAAACAACCAAATTTCCTTTCTCAGGTTCCACATTATATTCATTCACAATCAATCTGTACAGGATTGAGACATTCAAATATGGACTTCCAGCAAGAGGCATGCAGCTCAGCGTCCAATAAATGACGCAGAAGTTAACACCCTCTCCCTTCTGTCTCCGACCTGCAATCGGCCTCCCAACTTGCGACGGTTCACCTAGGCAGCTTAGTATGGATGATGGTAAAATCTGCAAACATGTCTTTTTTCTTCCGTGGTGTTTTGTATCTCACCTACTATTTGGGCTTTATTGAAACAGAAATGTCACGCTGCTATCTTTAGAACACTCACAGAGTTTGAGCTAAGAACGCTGCTGCGGATGCCCTACACGAGGAAGTGAGGAGATGCCGATTTCATCTCTGGAACAGCAAAAGTAGACACAGTTTCAAAACAGCTATTAATCTGCAATAAGAGAAAAGGCACAAGGCCTCAAGATCTTCCTTTCAACTACCGTCAAAACCAAAGTTAAATAATCCAGCTATTTCTGAAGCAATTAGCAGTATATATTATTTCCCAGCACTCATGAATGAAATCATTTTGGAAACCAGTGCTCTTGACACGTTTCACTATAAAATCAATTACTTTTAAAGGCAAGAAGCTCATTCTCCACCCGGGGAACATATGATACACCATCTGCCTACTCCGAGAGACGCTTCGTGTTTTTGAAAAAAAATGGGTTTATGGGATTGGGGTGCTCTCCCTTCTGGTATTATCTGCACATTTCTGCAATAAGGAATTTCAAACATATCCCAGTACTTCTATAGCCATTATGTGGTCCAATTTAGAAGCATTCTGAGTCTACACCATCAGGAAACTTTTATCTTCTGTTAGGAATTAGGCTTTCCAAACCTGATACGATCTTAATTATCGGAAGTGCCTGCTCACCCAAGTTCAATCTCTGACATCATAATAAAGTACAGTAGCTCCATTTCAGATGAGAAAAAGCTGATTCAGGGAGATACTGTATATAGCTGTTTGCATAGCAGGAATCAGGCCTGAATTTATTTTCCTAGAGATGTTTCATGGATAACATTTTCATTTTCATCAAAGGCAAGCAATTTAAAAGTTCTCCCGGCTGTTGACAATCTCTATAGCAGAGAACCTGGGGTGATTACAAATGGCGATGCTTTTCAAGGGACAAAGGGTGCTATTTTATTTCCAGAGCATATAGCATGAGGCATGGTCAGAATGGTATTGTATTAGTTTGGGATCTTTTGCTTTTTGCAGAAATCAAAGGCAAACAACTGCTCCCAGCCAACGTCGGCACTGACAAAGTTGTAAACGTCATGCAACTGTATGGTGTGTACACATTTCTCAATAAGTGTTTGGAATTGGCCATTTTTTTTTAATCAGAGTAAAAACAGTAACTCTTTTTGAGCCATTTTAAATATCATTTCATGAATTTCTAGTTTGGTTCAATTAATGGCTCCTTGAAAAGAAATTATGCTTTTTTTAAAAAAAAGCTTTCTTCTCCAGAAATTATTTACTCATTGTCATAAACTGGCCAATCATAAAAAATTTTTAAAAAGCCTCAGTCAATTCAAACTAAGTCATAATTCAACTGTCAATAGACATTAACAGCCAGGATTTTGGAGGGGGCCTGGAGTCCATGCTAAAAACCAAAAAAAATTACAATTTTTTTGATCCTTTTATACAATGTCACTAGCTTATTTATTCCTACAATAAACTGAGAATTTTGTGTCTAAACAGTCATAAGAACCCTGATAAAAACTAATGTTAAGAAATCTGCATTCGTGGGGATGTGTCTCAGGCCATGTCAATTTTGCCATTTAAAGTTACCTCTGGAAAAAGCCCCTTCTATCTGAGATAGGCCAAACTCAATTGATCTTTTTATGTCTCTGGTCTTCTCTGGAAGAAAGTAAAAATTGCTATTTCCCTAGAGCACCATAAAGAGACTGAGTGTGCCTCTTCTTTAAGCAATAACCATTAATATGGGTTCCGCTTGTACCAGACATCTGTAATGCTTTGGGCTGTATTTTCTGGCAAGATAACAGTGTCGTCTTGAGAACTGGTGCGTGAAGAGGACAGAAGGCAGAGAGGCAGAGCTGAACTGCTCACTTGTGCTCCTATCTGGACAACAACTCTTATCTTGCATGAAAACCTCGCCCTGAGTCATAAAGAAAAGTTTCATAAATCTTCCCCTACCAATTTTGTCAGTCTCTATGCTTGCTTATGGCTCACGATGACCTTGGTTAGAATCCACTCTCCCCTGGAAGGATTCAAAGGTATCCGAAATAAGATCACTGAAGAACGTCTCTTAGACTTTTTCAGGTCCAGATTCCAACTTCTTTGACAACCCATTTCAAGGGTAATCTTCCTTGAAAATGAGGCAGAAGTAATGTTCAATAAATTCAGTAGCCAGTTACTGAGCATCTATTGTGTGTCTGAGTCTGAGCCTGATGCCAAGAACATAGCGGTGTCTAAGATATAGCCCCTACCCCTGGGGAGTCTGTAGTGCAGAAGTAGAGACAGGAACTTGATAAGTGAAAAGAATGGGGAAAGTGTAAGGTATTCTGAAATTACCTTCTTCTGATGATAACATGATGAAAACTCAAATGACTTTTGCATGGACTCAGAATTTTCCAGATTAGGGCAATTTCATTGGCAAGCCAGACAGGCTCTAACATACATTAAGAGGCATTTTTCAAATGCTCTTAGAAAAGTCTAAGAATGATCCTGTGCTTCTTCACACATTCTTTCAACAAATATTTTGATGTCTCTCATGTGTCAGAGGATGATATGGACATATTGCTCCACCTTCACTGATCGCTAAATTATTAAATGTGCTGCTCTTCCCATTGGATGAAATTTTGGAAATGTGAAAGCTGTACCAGCTTTATCATCATGCCTGGGATTATACTAGGAATATCTTTTATGCGCCTATAGGAAATGAATGCTTCAAACTTGCTACAGCTTCAGGTGATCCAAGTAATCTCATTATTATTCAGTGTCATATCAAGACGGGGTTTTGAGGGACCGGGAAATAGAACTGGTAGGTTTTGACATTGGAGAATGAAACGGGAACCATAGACATTTAGGGGGTTCCTAAAGAGGACAGGAAATGCTAACAGGAGAGATGAGGAATGACAAAGATAACTTCCAT
This sequence comes from Avahi laniger, assembly GCA_963575035.1. NCBI lineage: Eukaryota > Metazoa > Chordata > Mammalia > Primates > Indriidae > Avahi > Avahi laniger. Next base: position 71,967 of record CAUYSK010121339.1, on the reverse strand, counting down.
ACTTGCCTTAAGATTCTTACTGTGCCTCCTATCCTAGACAAGAAGGAAGAAGAGTAGGAAGGGGAGGAGGAGGAAGACAAGAGGAAGAAGGAGAAGGAGGAATTGTAATTAATTGATTTTCCTTTCTGCTAGATGAAACACATCATATCAACCTACCTCCTGGACGTCATTAGGTATGTTGGGATAATGTTGGTGACATCCCCGCCAAAATTTTAAAATAGTATTTAGCCTTCCTAAAGCATGCCTTTATAACCATTGGCGTTTGCAATTCAGAACCTCAGCCTCACTATAGCAGAAATCACCAGGCTGGGTCTGTTTTAGAGTGAGGTGAGTAGGCTCCCAGGAGAAGGGCCAGCAGCGGAGATTCGGATGGCATCCCGCATCCCCAGGCAAGCCAAGGCAGGAATTCTGTTTTTGTCCTGACTGACACCAACCTCACTCTGGCTAATGAATCCCCTCACTCTGAGCTCTGTCCAAGCCAGAGCCGCCTTCCTAGGGGATTTAAATAAAGAAGCAAAAACACCCTCTAAATTCGGTTCCAACATTGCTTGCTTTCTTCGCGTGCAAACCATTTGCTCAAGGAAGCAGCCTGCCCTCCCTCCCTGTGTGTGGCACACACAAGGAAGCCTTCCTATGGATTGGCATAAAAATAAGGATTGATTTATGCATTTAAGTCCACCAATGGAGTGACATAAACCCAGCTGGTGTCTCTGCATCCAGGAGACTACATTAGCACCACTGCATTACCTGGGAGATGTGCAAAATCACACGTGGCTGCCATCTCCACCCACTCAGCAGCAAAGAGGCTCACAGGCCTATTGGCTCCACAATGTCAGCGGAACAATGTAATGTTCAAAAAAGATGTTCCTAGGATTGCAAGGCAACTTCGTCATCATAAAACACTGGGAAAAAGTAGAAAGTGGTAGAGAAATTTTTGACCTTAGACTGATGAACTCAGCACCACTGAAAAGGTGGGTTTTAAATCATAGGCCCACAAGACATCTGTGGAGAAATCAAATCAAAAATTAAAAAAGAAACACTTTAAAATCCTCTTTTTTCTTTCTTTCTCACAAAACATGCATGTACATGCACAAACATACACACACACACATACACACACATACACACAATGGGTTATTTACAAGGAGACAAAATTCAAACCCCGAGCTGCTAATACCAAGTTTTGTTTTGTTTAATTAAACTTTTAAACTTGAGATGGTTGTAGAGTCACATGCAGTTGCAATAAATAATGCAGAGCAATGCCAAGTACCCTTTGTCCAGTTCCCCCCAATGTTAACATTTTATAAAACAATGATATAATACCACAACTAAGAGATTGGCACTGAAACTGTCAACATACAGAATGTTTTCATCACTAACAATGTCCTTCATGTTGCTCTTTTATGGCCACACACATTCCTCTCCCACTTTCCTTTTTAAAAACTGAAATTTATATATATAAATGTTAAGCATACAATCTGAAAAGTTTCGATAAACATATATTGCCATATAACTATAAGCTTTCTCAAGATAGGGAATATTTCCACCATCCTAGAAAGTTCCCTGGTGCCCCCTTTCCAGGCAATCTCCAACTACCTGTAGGCCACACTTATGATTTCCATCATCATCAATCAGTTTGACATGTTTTGATCCATGTTGTTGAGTTCTTAGTAGCTCATCCTTTTGTATTGCTGGATAGTATTCCATTGCATGATGTTGTCAGAGTTTGTTTATTCACTTGCCTGTGAATAGGCATTTGATTTGTTTTCAGTTTGGAGTTATTGAGAGTCAAAGCTGCCAATAACGTTCATGCATAAATCCACATTTGGACATATATTTTTATTTAGTGGGTTTAATACTTAGGCATGGGATTGTTGGGTATATGATTAACTGTATAAGAGAATGCCAAACAATTTTCCAAAATGATCACACCAGCCTGCACTCCACCACCACTGTATGTGGGATGCTCTACATCCTTGCCACTATTTGGTGTTGTCAGTCTTTTTAATCTTAGCCATTCTAGTGGTTATGAAATGATATCTCAGTGTTTTATTCCTTTCTACCTAAAGGTGTGTAGAAAGGGGGTCTGGTGGCACACTTTATAATCCAATATGGATTCGACTTGGTGTCAGATCTCAGTTAAAGCCCCAGGTTTTGCACCTAGCTAGCAACATTAGACAAGACATGCAATCTCAAGCTCTCTGGGTGCTTCTAACGCAGGTGGTCCTCCAGCTTCACTTTGACAAATAGTGCTGGGGAATAAGTTTCATGTGTTTCTGATGCATCCACATCAGTGGAATCCCTTTGGTTCTGATGAATACTTTCTTCATGCTTTTGTCACCTTGAGTTGAAAGAAGTGTTAACCTATGTCATGAACTCTAAATATTTCACCATTTTTAAGCTATTGCCTGGAGAGATAAAAATTGGCTGACAGGTCAGACTCAGCCAGTTGGACATACTTGGCTACTCTGCATGCTCCTGTCAAGGAAAAACAACGTTTGGCCCGTCAATGGGCATCCCATTGACTCGCCTGAATGGTTCCTGGCAAGCACTCATGGACAGAAATGGATCAGAGCTGGTCCCCACGACACCGACAGAGGAGTTAGCAAGAGCACCTTGCCTGTCATCTGTGTTCAGCTAAGTAGGCCTGAGAGCCAAGAATTGCACCTGATTCTGCTGCCTGTAAGGAATATGTATAAAGACAAATGTAGGACTACTATTTTGATGTGGGGAGATAATGCACCCAGATTCCTGAACTAAAATACAGCATTCTTTCCTCCATATGGTGCAGCTAGGAGATAAGAAAACAGAAATAAGGAGACCCAGGACTTGGACACTCTTTGTCCGCACCCACAACTGGTCACGTGTGTAAACACAAAGCCGCATTCATACCATAGCATGACTGTGAAGCATTAAGATGGGCTCTCATGCATGTTTTACTGTGGCATCTTTCTGCTTTACAGCCACACTTTGTCTCTTTACATGGATGCACATGCACCCTGAGAATGTTTTGCTAGGAAGGTGGCAGCCGGTAAAGAGAGAGAGTTGTGGCTCTCAACCTCACCACTTACAAGCCATGGTATTAAGCACACAAGCTATGTGTGCAAAATATTCAACATGTCCATGGCCCTGATTTCCTCGTCTGTAAAATGGAAGTTATAACATTCATTTTACAGGGCTGCTATGAAAAATAAACAAGCTAATACATGTGGCAGTCATTTACCATGCAGCCCAGGACATTACTAGGACCTCAAGTGTGGGCTGGATCTGACAGCCTACTCCCTAGGACATAATTCTGATCTGGGGTCCCCCAAGCTGTCTTTCTACCTCACTGGCAGTGGTTCAGAGATTATACAGGTAATTTAAGTTATTTATGCATCAATTAATCCTATTTCTATTCAGATGCAAACAAGGCTATTGACAAAGAGGCGGCAGGTAGAGCAGGTGGTGTCCTCAGATCATAAATTAAAGCCTGAAAACATTCCACACCCACTTCGCATAGCTTTGGTTGGAGTATAAGAGACACGGCCTTTGGGTTGGGGGAGGGAGTGCATCTAAATGGTCTTAAACCCAACAACAGGTTTCAAAGTCAAGTTTTGGACCTGTAAGCCATTCTACTATCTCCTCGTCTTTTCTTCGTTCCAGGGACACAGTGGGAATACAAATCGTGATCTAGGAGAGGCAACAAACAAGTAAGAACAATGCTGATGGATCTCAAAGTGGCATAAGTGAAGCGGGTGAGTGTTTATGCCGATGTCAGGCTGAGAAAGAGGCTTCCCAGAGGAGGGCACAGCTGGCTGGCTCTCAAAGGATGGTTTGGAGTTCGCCGGATAATCCAGGAGGAAAGAGTGACCTGGGCAGTGGGAGGAGTGTGACTGAGGCGAAGCTGAGGGTGGCTGGGTGCTGGGTGCAGGCACAGAGAGAGGGAAACGAGATCGGAGGGGTAGACCCGGTAGGCTGTGTCCCTGCACTTGTCACTTCCCGGACAGCAGGATACAGGTTTTATTAGCCCGTCTGTTGTAGCACGTAGCACAGTCAGGCAGCGAAAGAACACGGGTGGACTGGGTTTTGGGAAGACAACGGAGAGTAACAGCAGGTAGGGTGGGGGGACCGGGAAAGGGAGGATCTGGATGTGCAGGGGCCAGTTTGGAGAAGGTCGCTTTAGACCCAGCCACAGAGGATGAGGCCTGGACTGGGACGGTGGAGCAGACTTCCAGAACCAGGGCCGCAGTCAGCAGACATTAAGGAGGAAATGTGACGGAAACAGAGATCTTATAGATGCGGGCTACGTGGGAAGAGGAAGAATAAAGGATGACTGTAGGTTTCTACCTGCCGGTCTCAAAGGAAAGCACAGTCTAGTAGAACATAAAAGACCATTTTGCTGGTTTTCCTTTTCTCCTTCTCTGTAAAGACAGTCCCCACTTCATGACTTATTTCTTTTTCAATATTCCAATACCTCTCTCCAATATGGCTGACCCTGTCCGCTAGCATTTCTGACTCATGGGACTTACTGTGCTTAAGAAAACAGACAGATGTGCATGTCCACCCTGGCTTTGCTACTTACATCCTTTGATGTCCAGGGAAAGTTCTTTAATCTTCTCGACCTTCACTTCTTCATTTACAAAGAAGGGATAATACTACTTTTCCCAAAGGGTTGCCTTCATGAATGTTACATGAGCACAATGTCTTGTTCATAAATGCCCAATAAACATTAACCACGACTCTTATTTTGTTATTTTTGTTTATTATTATTATTATTTTTGTCATGTCTCCCATTTGGCACTCTTAAGAACTTCCTTCCTGTATGGCTCCTCATCCATGATAACATGATTCGCCTGTAGACTGCACATCTCAAACAGTAATGTACACACAAATCACCTGAGGAATCTTGTTAAGCGGTAGATTCTAATTCAGGGAGTCTGCATTTCTCAAAATCTCCCAGGGACTGCCATTGTGCACTAGACCATGGACCACACTTTAACGAATGAGGATCTAGATTCTCTAGACAATTTTGGAGGAGATATGCAGATTGCAACAAATTCTGATCTAGTACATATCCTTCATGTTGACCAGGAAACTCTTTCTTTTAGAGCAAATAGTTTCATTGTAATTGCTACAGTGTTTTCCTACCTATGCATTTAATTCCTGTGAATGGCATCAACTAAAGATCAGCTAGTCTTTTGAGATTCTAAAATATTTGGAACCAAAGTGGGCATTAAAAAATAAACTCTCTTTATTCTGTACACCGAGAGTGAAATCCTTGCACATCGAAATGTAATAAATATATTTTTCAATGTCTGTTCCATAATTTATCACACAATTTCTCTCTTTGCTTACTGTAGCTTATCATCAAGACAACACCAATTGGATAAGATAAAGACTCTGCCAGTAATTTTTAATATTATGGTGAAATCGTATATTTTCTTAGATGCTCGATTTGATATAAGGCCTAAGCCTCAGTCCATAAATCTTTGGGTGCTTGAGATTTGTAATAATTTCATATTTAATCTATAGCCTATCGATACATCATCAGGACCTGAGAAATGATTAAGCAGAACTTGGGAGATAAGCATGGGAGATAGCAGATAATAACCTAATTCCCAAAACATTTATAGACAGAGGACTATGGAATGGGCAAAATATGTCAGGTGTTTGTTTTTATAGCTGATAATTTTTACTTAACTCCTAACTCACGTCCTGGGCTCCTCTGGGATGTTTTCCGTCATTGTGGATGCTGTCATGCTGTGAGTGACACTAAATACAAAGAAAACTGTTCCTTTTTTCTGAGCATATTATCCGCTTAATTCTTATAGTCATGTTTCAAGATCTCCCTCAATTATTTATCTCCTTATAGTTTAGAATTTGCCAAGGGCTGGGTATGAGAATGTAAAGGTGTCCTAAAGTCTGTGACTTGGCTTTATTCACTGTACCTATAATAGTATTGAGCCTAGAGTAAATATTTTTTGAGTAATTGAATTTTGGTGTTTAATTCTTATTCATTTATTGGAAGTCACCAATAGGGTCACTTTTAAAATGTAGCATTTTTGCTTCTTTAATATAGGCATTCACTTGAATTCTTAGTCCTGTAGCCTCCCCTGTCTCCCTTCCTGCCAGATGGACCCATCCCAGAACAGTCCTGAGGCGCTCTGAAATGCAGACACCCCGATGTTATCGCTCTTACTTCCACCACATTGCAGACTGAGAAAATGCTCCTGCTTTTATAACTCGACAGTAAGCCGAGGTGAGCATGCTCAGACAGTACAGCGCTATTTCATGTTTGCCTTGTCTCGGCCAAAAAAAAAGAATGTCTTGATTTATTCTATTTCGAGTTGCCATGCTCTTGGGGGAATTTAGGAGATGCAAATAAACTCGACACAGCAATGGTTGTAATCCTGTCTCCCTCCAAGAGTCTTTGCTGGCTCTCTTGCCAATGCACTCCGATAGGCACCCAAACATTTTCAGTTGACTTCCCGTAAATTCTTTACCATGTGCTATTCGCTATGCTTTCTGCAAAAGGATTTCAGGAAGTGAGACCTAGAAACACAGCTTCTTTCCAAACAAAACGCGTCCCCCGTAAGTTTCAGACCAAAGCTGCTCGCAGAAAGCATGTTCCCTCTCTGGCCAAGGCATCACCTGTCTGCCTCCCCACTCTGGAAACTCAAGGAAACCTGAGCTTTTTTCCCTCATTTAGAATAAAAGCCAAGGAATAATATGTCCTTAAACTATAATTTGCTTGCATTCGAAGGCTTCCTATCCAACACCACAACAGTCCTCTACATAAATCAGATTTATTTATTCATAGGCACTAGCATTCCATTACTGTCATCAAAACCGGTCACGCTGCATTCAGCGGTTTCTGCAGTCTTATAAACTAACTGGAAAAGCAATTAACATTCGCCAGCACTTTAGACAGCGGGGAGAGGGCGAGGGACCCCACCACACTCTTGATAACACAACCTCTGTAGGCGGACGGCGGTGCAAAATGACTGCTCCTCTGTGTCGAGGGAGATAAGAGAAGTGACACAGATTAAAACAAATTGTTGATCCATACCAGGGAGAAGCTAGGGAAACAATAGAAGTAAAAGCATAAATGTCAATTTGGGATGATAAAGGATACAATCTAAATGTAATATGAGAGGCCCCCAGACAAAAGCAAGAAATAGAGATTGCACATTAGTGAAGTATCAAAGTACTGGAGCATTATCATACACACACGCGCGCACACGGCGTCATATGCTCCCAGCATATGAAAATACGAGCAACACATTGTTGATTGCTCAGCAAACCCAATTATGAATTAACTCGCTATTGCAGAAATTCTCCAAAATTATGCTCATTTCAAGCTGCTCGGAAGAACATTTCGTCCCCGTGGTAACTTTGCTTTCCATATTGGCTTCGTTCTCCTGCTCCTTTTCTTCTAAGTGCCTACAGGCTACAGGAAAAAAAAAACCAAAACAAAACAGAAAAAAACGAACTGCTCTGGTTGTCAGCCTAACAGAGGCTCTGGCCAAATGCTTACTAGTCTCTCTGACAGAAAGATTAAGAATGAGGTCAGCCCACAAGGTCACCATCTCAGCTTCCAAAACACTGCCGCACGACTCCTGCCTCTCTCTTTGGCAACGTGCTTGATAAGTCAAGATCTGAGAATTCATTCCTAATTACTCTAGTGTCAATTCTAGTCCTGCCTTTACGGTGACAAAAATCAAACTGCGGCTCAGCTGCGGCTCTGTCTAATATAATAGCTGCAGCTTGCTAACGTGGTGGGCAGAGCTTACAGGGAGGTGTGCAGGGGGTAAGGTGTCCCGTCGTCCTCCCAGACCAGGGTAGCATCTCACTCCTGATGGGCAGAATGGTTATTAACTACCAGCGGGTCCCGGGGAATCGGTTGTCAGCCACATCCTCAAAATGTTCTGTGTTTGCTCGATACACATCTCAGAGCTTCTTTTTAAGGATGAATGGTAACTGTTTTTATTCACTCAACATAACTGCTCCGCTTTCATAAAAAAGAGAAATATAAATAAACCCTTCTTGATCTCATTGAAGGGATGCCAAAAATGCATATAGAAATCAATGTCTCGAAAGGCAGGCAATGAGTCGTCTTACTACAGTTTAACCCTCTCTGAGCACTAACTTTGTGCCAAGTACTGTACCAAATGGTATAAATCGATGAACAGAGGTTGTTGTTATTATTGCCCTCTGTAGCTAATAATAGTGATACCACTGATAATAGTAATAGTAAACATAGAACAATATTGGGGTGGTTACAGAAAGATTCTTCACTTTACAAAACAATTTGTTGCCAGGTTCCCTTACAGAGGCTTTCTCCAACATATTGAAATCATATTTATCTTTAAAGTCAGCTCGGTCTGGTCAACGCGTGTGACATGCAAGACCACCTATTTGGCGAGGGAGACACACAGGAGAGAGCGACACCTTACGGCGAAGGCTACTTTTTCCTCCCACTGAACTATGAACTTGCGGGGCGAGAACTGTGTCACTTACCAGACGAAGTGCTTTCCATTTTATCATTTATCCTCACCACAAAATCCTCATTTTATAGGGGAAGACGCTAAGACTCAGACCGCTGAGGTGGGTTTTCCGAGGTCACAAGCAAGCGGGTGGCAGCGCTTTGCTCCTCCTCGAGTCTGTCACACGTCGTTCCTCCCACTCCCTTATCTGACGTTGAAATAAATTCCTTACACTTGGTGACTACTATTTTTTAAAATCCCTGCCTAGGGACACCCTGAGCTTCCCAACTGGCAATGGAGTCAATGCTACATGCCTACTGGGTTCAGAGCACTCAGTGTTCACGCCAGTGGCTCATCAAGGGGCGAAGAATTTGCATCAAATTGCCCCTTTCCCTTGGTTTGGCATCTGGGGGGATTTTCTTTTGGGCTAGAACTGGGATTTGCAAATCACCCCGGAGCCCACTGGCAACTTGTTGAGTAAGCAAGTCTCTCACTCTGCCTCAGTTTCCACATCATAATTTAGGAGTGAGGGGAAGGGCATGGCAGAGGAGGAGGAAAAATAAGCTGCTAGGAGAATTCCTCCTTTCAGAAAATTGTCAGGGCAGGGCGCGGTGGCTCCCGCCTGTAATCCCAGCACTCTGGGAGGCCGAGGCGGGTGGATCGCTCAAGGTCAGGAGTTCGAGACCAGCCTGAGCAAGAGCGAGACCCTGTCTCTACTAAACAATAGAAAGAAATGATCTGGACAACTAAAAAAATATATATATAGAAAAAATTAGCCAGGCATGGTGGCGCATGCCTGTAGTCCCAGCTACTCGGGAGGCTGAGGCAGAAGGATGGCTTGAGCCCAGGAGTTTGAGGTTGCTGTGAGCTAGGTTGACGCCACAGCACTCTAGCCAGGGCAACAAAGCGAGACTCGGTCTCATAAAAAAAAAAAAAAAAAATTGTCAGATGCCCGTCAGTATCAAAGAAGGGCTGTTCTCTGCTGGAAAGGTGTTGGTACAATATCCCTCCTTCAGGGGAAGCTTTTCCTTCCTGTCCCCTCCTCGCCCTGTGTCGGAATTCCACTCCTCCGAACACCGGCAGTGAGTGAGGACCCAGAGCAGCTCCTTGTTTAAGCGACAACGCCCAAGACAGGCGGGGCGTGCGATGCCACCCTCAGTCGCTGCTGTTGCTGTTCTGTGGACGCAGGGTCTGGGCCGGTGGCTTTGCTCACCCTGAGAAGAAACTGAGCTGCCAAGTCAAGGGCAGTGGGCCACCGAGAATAAGTGAGGCCTCCCACGGGTTTTCTTTTCTTTCTTTCTTTTTTTTTTTTTTTGGTTCTGAGGCCTCCCTCCCTCCCTCGCAGGAAGATCCGAGCTCTCCGTTCATAAGCATCTCAGCCTTTCAAGGTGAACTCTACTCCTGGAGATGCGCTCCTCCTCGGCAAAGGCTGGGGGAGCAAGGAGAGGGGGCCAGATCAAAGCTGGCTTTGAAGTGAGTATAATTTTTGGAATGTTGCTAAGAGTGTAACACACAGTTCAGCAGGAAATTGGCTCTGGAAACAGCTTTGTAGTTGCTCCCCAGGACTGATGATTTCCCTGACCCAGTGGCAAAGGTGCGGTGCCGAACAGTAGGGGAGATGGAGATTGCTGACTCTCGCCGATCTGATTTAAATTTTTCCCCAACCAAGTCCTTTGGCTCTGACTCGCCGAACAAAAACGTAGAGCAATAATGTCCGAAACAAACCCCCGGAGAAACTCGGGGGCTTTCAACGGACCATGAGCTGGTTCCAAGACCGAATATAAAGGACAATGAGAATATTAATACTTTGCTTCCTGCGGCAGATTGGATAAAGCAAGCTATGTAGTGAGTGACAAAAGCAGCGACCCTTCATGGACTGTTTATGATGTGTCAGACCAGGGGCTGAGTGACTTTGTACAGTATCATGCGATAATCCCTGAAAAGTGTTTAGCACGGTGTCTGGCACACAGCAAGTGCCCAATATCTGTTACAGCTTCTTCAATCCTCACCCCAAATCTACAAATTAGGTATTTTAAAAAAAATCCTCATTTTAAAGATAAGGAAACTGAAGCCCCCAAAGACCAAGTAACTTCCCTTAGGTCAGATAATTTGGCAGCACAGATGATCAAATGCACATATAGCAGAATCCAAGCCCACATTGCTTATTTATATATCATGTCACTTGCGTGGACAGGATTAGTTAACAGCAAAGTCCATTTTGGAACAATTAACACCCCTCAAATCAAGGAAACGTAATCTTTTCATGAAATAAAATGCTGAGTGCTTTCTTATGGAAAAAGAAATAGAGAACAGATAGTTTTTCTAGATTATCGTAAGTTTTCTCTCTCAGGGACGCTATGCGGGCTGAAGGTGTTCTGTTCTTCTTGTTTATGCCTTTAATTTCTGTTGTTTTTGTTGTAAGGGGAGGGATTAGAGAGTGGGGATTAGGTGGATAATTGGTGAATCGATCTGGGGCACAAAAAGATTTGGCTGGGAAAGTGAGATCCAGCCGCATGCTTCAAATATCAGCAGAGGACCAGAGGCCAGAGCCAGCAGAAGGGAGCTGGTAGCTGGTGGGGGTGTAGGGAGAAAAGCAATTCAATATGGAGTGAACTTCACCGAACAGGAGGAGAAAAGACACTTCCAAGAACGGATTCAGACACCTTACGTGAAACTCTGTTGGGATGAGATCTGACCATATGTTGTCAGGGATTTAATTTCTTCTTTTTTCTCTTATCTCTCCATCTCCCATCCCTACTGCTGTGGACTAAAACCCCTTTTGCCAACACTGTGTCTAGCTGTGCTTCATGTGCCATTTGGGTTCTACCTCTTTCTGTGTACTGGACCTTGAGAAGCTAGCACCTGAGGCCAGGGGGAAACAACAGGTTCCCTCCCCCCTCACTCTATGCTGATGTCTTCTCATCCCGATCAGGAACGAGGGGCACTTGCAGGGAGGTGTGGTGGCTGGGACGATGGCCCCCTAAAGATGCCCATATCTTCATCATCAGAACCTGTGAATATGTTGAGCTACGTGATGTTATGGGTCAAATTATGTCCATCCCCCAAAAAGATATGTTGATGTTCTAACCCCCAGTATCTCAGAATGTGGCCTTATTTGGAAATAGGGTCATTGTAGATATAACTAGTTAAGATAAGGTCATACTGGAGCAGGGTGGGCTCCTAATCCCAAATGACCATTGTACTTGTAGGAAGATGGCCACGTGGGAACAGAGAGAGACGCAGGGAGAATGTCACGTGACCAAGCAGGCAGAGATTGGAGTGCTGCAGCCATAAGCCCAGGAACTCCAGAGATTGCCAGCGAGCGATCAGGAGCTAGGGAGAGGCAAGGAAGGATTCCCCTCCAGGTTTCAGAGAAAGCATGGCCTTGTTGGCACCCCGATTTTGGGTTTCTAGCTTCTAGCACTGTGAGACAATATATATCTGCTGTTTTAAGCCACTCCCTTTGTGGTATTTTGCTATGACAGACCTAGGAAACAAATAGATGGCAAGAGAAATGAAGGTTACAAATGGAATTGCTGTTGCCAATCAGCTGGCTCTGAGATGGGAAGGTTATCCTGGATTATCTGAGCGGGCCCAGTGTAATCTAAAGGGTCCTTATGAAGGAAAGACAGAGGCAGAAGAGAGAGAACCGGAGAGACAGTAGCACAGGAACGACTCAGCCTAATGGTGTTGGCTTTGAATACAAAGGAGGGGCCTCAACCAGGGAGTGCAGGCGACCTCCCAAATCTGGAAAATGCAAGGAAATGTATTCCTCCCAGAGAAAAGAATGCAGCCCTACGGACACTTTGATTTTAGCCTAAGTTAAGCCATGTTGTAGTTCTGACTTCCAGAACTGTATGATAATAAATGAATGTTGTATTGAGCTGCTAAATTGGGGAAATTTGCTACAGTAGCCATAGAAAACTATGACAGGCAGGTAATGCTGAACGTGCACAAGTAAAACTCAGAGAGGCAGGGGTCCCCCAGCCCAGTGCAGTATAAGAGGAAACAGGAAGATTCCCCTCTCTTCCCCGTCCCACCTTTCTGGCCCTTTAATTTACAGCACACAAATGACTGTCTCTTCTATACACATAGAACAATAAGAGTAGTAATAATAATACTAGCTGCTGAAACTTATGGATTGCTCACCAGATACAAGCACCATTTTTAGCAGCATTTAACATACGGGATCTCTTTTAATCCTTACAACAATCTTAGGTTCTGCTCTTATCTCCATTTTACTGATAACAAGACAGAGGCAATAAAGATTAAATAACTTGACCTAGATTGCAAAGCTAGTCAATGGTGCAGGCTTGGTGGCCAGAAATGGCAGCTGGGTGGGTATCACAAACATTCCTGGAATGAATGGGCTTCCTGGGGATTGGATGGCCAGACTGAGCTGGACAACAAGATGCACCTTTCTCCTTCCTGCGTGTAAAAACATTAGCAGACGAAATGCACATTGCAAGTTGCTGTCTATCTCAGTTTAAGAATTCTATTGTTTCAATTTCCCCACCACAAACTAGCAGTACATCAACGCTGAAGACATTCAAAATCTTAAAGACACTCTCAATTCAAAGTTGGCAGTAAAGGGACTGAGAAATGGGAACATGTTGCTTTTTTCTCCCTATTTCAAATGTGGTGCCAATATCCTGTCGAGAAAAGGATAAAAAGAGCGTCTGCATAAATAAATATGCTTTGTAACACCACTTAAACTTATTCTTCTTGCCCAATATGAAAACAAGATTGGTGACAGTTTGTGAAACTTGCTTCTTCTACCGCTTTATCAAAGTTTATAAAACCCACTGATCTTTGGCACGAAATCAACACACTGAAATCCCACGCAAAGAAGATGAAGTCAGCCCATCGGAGCGTAGTCAATGACTCCAGGTTGCGCTAGAAAAAGAGGTAGGGAAATGCAGAGTTAAAGTAACACCCCGGCCAGAGGGAGCTCTGGCAATTGCCCCGTGGTTTTCAACATCGTGGTGGTACAGCTCTGTCTTGCTGAGGTTGCTGCACAGCTTTGCAGGAATGCAGGGATGCTAAGGAATAAACACGTCCAGGCCTTTTAAGAGCTATCCCTTCATTCACACCTCATGCCTGCCTGAACCTTTTTTCTGCTTGGCTGATCCTGTTCCACCTGGGAATGCCTCTTCCTTTCCCTGCCTTTTCCCAAGGTGTACCAGTGGAATAATGATCAGCAGAATGTGTACACCAAGTAAATCACCCCCATTCTCTACTTGCTCTTGAGAGAAGGAAAGGTACTATGAATTTCTATATTCAGAATCACAGTGTTCTAAAATTAGAAGGCTTTAGCCCTTCCCTTTACTTCGGACCCTAACATCCAACTTACCTCTAATTTGTTCCTTTGTTACCTCTGAAATTTTTTCCATACCCATGAGATGCTAGGATCTCAGAACACGGAGATAGCAGACTTGTGTCCTGCCCTTTGGGAGTTTATCGTCTGCAAAAGGAATGTGCAGAATCACAACTCACTCACCCACTGCCTCTTCCCACTCCCTTTGGATAACTAATTCAGTCAACATGTGTTTAGTGAGCGCTTACTATGTGCTAGCACTGTACTAGTTGCTGGGGACCAACAATGACCTAGAGAAGGACGGTCTTTGTTCCCAAAGAATTTCAGTCAAGAGAAATCTACGTGTCCATCAATGGATGAGGATAAAGAAAATGTGGTGTATATACACAATAGAATACTATTTAGTCTTTAAAGAGAAGGAAATCCTGTCATTCGTGACTTGAATGAACCTGAAGGATATTATGTTAAGTGAAATAAGACAGTCACAGAAAGACAAATACCGTGCATCTCACTTATACACAGAACCTAAAAAGTCAAACTCACAGAAGCAGAGAGTAGAATGATGGATACCAGGGTTGAGCAGGGCAGGGTGGGGGAAGGAGATTGGGAGATGTTGGTCAAAGGATACAAAATTTCGGTTAGAAGGAGGAATAAGCTCAAGATATCTATTGTGCAACATGGTGATCAGAGTTAATAACAATGTATCGTGTATTTGAAAATTACTGAGTAGATTTTAAGTGTTCTTACTACAAAAAAATGATAAATATGCAAAGTAATGGATATGTCAATTAGCTTGATTTGGCCATTCCACAATGCATATATATATATATATATATATCAAAATATTATGTAATACACCATAAATATATACAAATTTTAGTTGTCAATTTAAAAAATAAATAAAAGCCCATTGAAAAGAAAAGAGAAACGAAAAATGAATCATTCATAGGTTGTAAGCCACCATCCCTGGTTGTACATATTTCTGTAGTCTGATAGTGCCCCTGGAGGACAAGGACACTGGCTGGCACACAGAAAACATCAATAAATATTCACTGCATGAATGACTTGGAATTGACTTACTGCACCCCATCATGGGTACTCCTGTCCCAGTGCTCCTGGGACCAAGCCAGACCACTGCAGGTGTATTTCCAATCTCTAACCCAGAGCAGGTGCCCAATAGATATTTGTTAATTTCATTTGGGTTTCTCACCTCGCTATGCACTCTACCATATGCATTGTCATTTTTGTGAAACAACTCTGCACTACAGTAACAATTAAAGCCATAGGCAGTTATATTCATCTCAAGTAAAACCTCATATGATTGTACCTTACCACAAAAGAAAACATAAAATCACTCTTAATTCTAGAGATTGTTGCAGTTGGAAAAAAATTGAAATCTTCTAATAAGAAGTTTACATTTTGAGCTCTTAATAACAGGTTTTTGATGCATAAACATGCTTTTTCCTAGGGTTTGTTTAACTAAAAAAATATGTATTCATAAATTGCATAGTCCTCAATTTAGCAGAGATCCAAAGAGAATCTGAGAGTAATGATAGGTTCTTGCTCTTATGAATTTAACTGTGCTGCCACAGATTTACTTATTTTAATGTAACTTAGGATAAATTATTCCTCTATAAATATAACTCCTTCAAGATTAAGAATATTTCATTCTGTGGAATGACACTATTTAGTATCAGTATTCAAAACAAAGGATGCTAAGCATTCAGAACTATCTGCCCCATGGAAGAGTGATTTACTAATAGTAAAATTGTACTATGAAGGTTGTATTTTCCTTTTTTGGAGGAATAAATATAAATTGAGCTATAAGTTAGTGAATTTCAATGATGGCTCTTTTGTGCAAGAATAGTTTGGATCTTGGAGCCACAAAAAATGCAAAGATTTTAGAAATTTTTTGTTTTTTCCCAAACAGAACCTACTTTGCATGACTTTATTCTTTTTGTTTGTAATAGAGGGCAAGAGAATATTAAATACATATTTCGAAGAGGCAATTACAATAGGTTTTGGCATTTTTGGCTACCCCAGGGACTCACATCTGTGAGATTGCCATTTTATGTGATATTGCCCTGAGTGGCAAGGGTATTTCATCTTGCATGCCAATTCTGATTGATTAGTAGTGGCTGCCTAGAGAACTGTTGAGAAGTATTGGCAGGCTGCATCTGTTCCCAGTGGGAAAGAGGGCTGTGATCGATTAGCGATGTCTGCCCTGGGTGCAAGAATGAGAAGTGGTGACACGTGTGCTCAGTATCTGCCAAAATGGAGATAATTCCAAAGTTAAGAGAGAAAATTTTCATTGTGTCGGCACTGCAGATAGATAAATTAAGCCACACATCCAAATGGGCCAGATTTTTATAGAAGTCAAAATCTAGTCTTATGGGAGGCCTAGAAGAGAAAGTCATAGGTGAGTAATTGTATAATAGTAAGCCAATTTGCCCTTGGAAATAAAAAAAAAATTGACACAAAGTCTTACATTTTGCACAGATGTATTCATGCTGGGAAAAAAAGACTTACAATTTTAAAGCCAGGTGTTAACTTCAGAAGGCTTAATTTTTCCGTAACCATGTGACTTCAATAGTCTTCCTTTGTTCTATAGTGATATAAGTGCTATCCTAAACTTATTTTCTTCCTCTTTGAAATAAAGTTACTTGTTCAAAATTCTATTTCTGGTTTACATGTTAAAATCTAGACATTTGGGTAATAATAAAACACTTTCATCTTTGGGTTCAAATCCCAAATATTTGGGTTTTTTTAATATAGAATTAGATTTCTAATCTTTGCAAATGCAGATTTGTTGACTGATTGTTAAATAAGGATTAGCCCTTAAGGCTCTAAGAGAACTTTTAACCTAAAGTGTACTGACAAAGAAGAATTAGTGACCACACAATTATAAATGAAGGCAATAGGCGAGGCCTGAGAACATAGATTTCTCCATGAATAATTTTACGGGGCCATCACAACAATGCTTTGATAATCCTTCATTCCCTTAAGAAGGGAGATTAAACACAAGTGATTACATTATGCAGCAGGACAAAGGCAATGTAGTTAATATTTTGAAAGTATGGCAATAAACACACATTTGGTGCACTTCCCTTTCAAAAGTCCACCTATAAACTCTGACACAGGATAAAGTAAAAAAAAAAACAAAACTGTGTGCCATTCAAGATTTAAAAATTATGCTGTGAGGTTCTAGTTTCTTTCCTTGTCTTCCTTTAGAAAAGGGAACTCTCTCCCTTGGAAAAGAATAAAATTGTTTCGATTTTTGTTTTAAAAAAAGAGAAAAAAACGAAAATATAAAACTCAGCAGAAATGTCACACTGAGGAATCATAATAAGCATTAAATATTATTTAAGTCATGCATAACCACTAAAATATATGAACCCTTTTCATAAATTGAAAGACACTGTATTCAGCAGATTATGGGCCTCAAATGCTGAACTAAGGAAAGCCCCTGCAATGCCAGTGTCGTGCAGACTAAAGCTTAACTCTGATCTGGGGTAGCGTCCCCTCCAAGCAAGCAATATACTCTGCCTGGAGAACTGCCAAGGTTGGGCTTCCTCTTCTCTTTCCTCAGGGCATATTTGTTGAGAACCTATATGCTGAGGACTGTGTTCAGGAGAGCGAGGGAGTGAGAAATTGAAAGAGAGAGGGAAGGAGAAAGAAGACAGAAAAAAAAGAGAAAGAGAGGGAGAGAAAGGAAGAGAAGGGAATCTTTCTCCTCCAAGGATGTATAGCCTACTGAGGCCCTGCCAATAGTCTACAGACAACATTTTTAGGCTCATCTGTTGATAACAGAATGTGTGACTCTAACGAGAGAAAGCCTAGAACAGAGTGATTCTGAAAACCAAGAATTGGCCAGAAATATTACACCTACAATCAGAGGAAATGCTCCAGTCAAGAGCTAACTTTAATTTACAGGCAGACAGAGATCATCGAGTTGAACGTCCTCATTTTACAAAGGAGGAAACAGAGGCATGTGAACAGGTGACTTGTTCTCTTACGGTTGTCTTTCTATAAGACATGGAGTGTCTTTATGAACCAGAGAACTTCATGTCTTCCTAAGAGCTTCAAAGTCATCGACTCCCGGATTCAATTAAGTTAGGGCAGCATCATTTTGAAAAATTGTTTGTGTGGCTATTAATGCAAAATTGGTGAGACTGTGATCTCTGTGGTGGGGCTGCAGCAGAGAGGATGGAATAACGTCTCTTCCTAAACTCTCAGTTCATATAAATATACTCTGAGAATTTGCAAAAGTACATGTTTTCATTTTTAGGATGATCTACACAAAATTACTAAAGGCTAAAGAATCATCTTGACCAAAATGGTTTCTTTCTTTGCCTACTATTATTTATACCTCTTTTTATTGAGTTGGTGTCATAAGTGACAACATCTAAAGTGACAGTGCACACCTTTCAATGCAATATTTTGCAAATCAGGGTCTGTGAGTTTTTAAAATTGAGATATAAGATAGGAAGTGTAGTAGTTCAGATTTGTGTTCTTTGAAGTTGATATGCGTCCTTTAGTTTAGATTTCACCTGTCGCATCCTCTAGGATAGACGTTGCCTTTCGATTGGATTCTAAGTCAGATCTCAAAAATATGTACTCCGCCTCTACCTCCCTCCTTTTTCTAACTTTCCCTTCTCTCTTTTTTAATCAAAGGAATGTAATGTAGCCAATCAGCAGAGAGTCTAAAAGGAGAAATAAGAAGCAACAGGGGGCACCATTCACATTGCTCACCCCTAATGCACAACTTTACATAAAAAACAGTGTGAATGGAGCTCCCTGGAGTAGTGTACCCACCGCGCTGAGTACACTCCTGCCTGCATCAGATGGCCCATGGGGAGTCAAGATCCCGACTCTTAAGCCTCATTACAGACAGGCTGAGGCCAGAGTGGGTAGGAGGCGCAGATGATTGCTTTGAAATGTTGACCTTGAGTAGTTTTGTCAAAGAAGAAATTGAGGGGTTTGATCGCAGCCACTGAGTTCAGGGTTGGTGGGTAGTGGTGCCTTTCTCAGAAAATCAGGGGCTGCACTTGGGCAAACAGGTGCACAGGCTAATTGTCAGCTCCCCGGTGGGGCTTGCTAGTCGCTGGAGAGCAGGCTTGCACCTTAGGAGCTCTTTGAAATGTTCACTGATTTGATTGTTTAGCACCACCCACAAGAGGTTCTTAATTGCATTCCTAGAGCACTGGCTTTCTATGGAAATTACTTAAAACACAGCTTAAGTGTTAAATCTGAACTGTGTAATGTGCAACTGAGGATTTTTATTTTATTTTATTTTATTTTAAATAACCTCACTCCTGGCTGCCTCCTTGTAGGAAGCTCTGACAGGTTCAGTGGGAAATCTTGGGGCTGGCGCACATTATAAGTTATCTCCTGCAGGGTTGGCAGGTGTGAGCTATGTCAAATAAATTTATTACAGTCTGTGCTAATAATGAAAATTATAGAAAAGCTGGATGAAAGTGCTCTACAGCCAGCTAATTTGAAGCTACCTTACTAGACAATAACAAGCTCCTAACAGTTTTTCCTTTTTTTAAAAAACACTAATTATGCTTAATGTTCCCTGTCGCATTAGCTTTCATGGTAATTATATTTCAAAACTTTTGCAATTAGGGTGCAGTTAATATTGTGGAATATTGCAATTATTTTTCATTGTGACACCTCTATTGAAAGCTGGTGGCATAATGATCACATTGTTCAACTAAATCAGAACTGTAGAAATATGGCAAATGAACCAATTACACATTATTATTTCTAATTACAGATAATGTCATTTTCTCCACTTTTGTCCAAAAGAATTTCTCAAACACAGATATCCCAAATTCTCCTATTTGTAAAGCCTCCCTTGTTTTCTCATCCACACATTGGTGTATTCTTATATTAGTGCCTTGAGTGTTAAATTTAAAAAGGTCTCATAGGGATTTCTTGACTTTTCTTCTTCCATCTCCAGCCCCCTCCTGTGGAGTTTTTAAGCCAGATGCTCTCATCAAAAACTCTCAGCCTCGGCCCAGCTATAGACAGCAATGTCACCATTATGAGCTGGTGTGAACTTAGCTTCTCATAATCATCTTTCATGACGGCTCGATTTTATTCATTCAACAGGTCTGACCTCTCATCCCAGTGCAGATTCATTCCTAGTGACTGGATGTATCTCAAATGCCTTCTAAAGAGCACCTTTGCCCCTCTCCACCACAAAACGATGAGGTTGAAAGTTGAATTTTCAGACTATCTATGTATTTCCAACTGTCTGGAAATAGAATAGACACTGACAGTATTTCTAGGAAACAGTTATGTTTGGATTTGGGGATTTTTTTCCTTTTGACTTCTAGTTTTCCCATATATGACCACCCTGATAATAATGATTGAGACCATGAGATCATTTATGGACTCAACATTTCTGATTATATGTGGTATGAAAGGCTGTTCAACTTTATCCTACAACCATGTCTTGAAATACACATGGCAGCTATTAATATCTAGTTTCACAGACAAGAAACCTGAAGCTGAAAGAGTTGTCCAAGATGTTACATCTAGTCTGTGGCTACTAAGCTGAGAGAAGGAAGCTTCTTTGCCTCTTAACCACAAACCCTATAGTCAAAGTGATCAACTGTCCCTTTTGCATGGATGAAAGGTTTTTAGGGTAAGGCATGTTCAGTGCTAGCACCAGGACAGTCCCTGGCAACCTGGGACAGTTGGTCCTACCTACAGTTTAAGTTACCTTGTCTATGAACTGGGAAACATAAAAGATGCTTTCTACAGTGGGCTCCCTTTAAATTCTGAGTTTTCTGAATACAAGGCAGAGACACAATGGAAAATGGAGAAAAACAAATAAAATGGTCCTAAAGCTGGACTTAATCATTTTCTGATGCTGTTTTATGATTGGCCCATAATCTCTGTGTGGGGCAGGGCTGGGCATTGTTCCTCACACAAGTGCCAGCACGTTGGTCATAGTATCCAGACTAGGGTAGGGACTCCATACAAATTTGTGAAATAATATTACTAACAATAAGAGCTTGCATTTATACAGTCCTTATTAAATTACTTTGCTAATGCTTAAGTGCATTTTCTCATTTAATAAACACATCATTATACTAAGGAAAAAGCATTGTACTACTTTTATCCCTTCTGTACCAACGAGGAAACCAAGACCTAGAGTCTAGATGACTTGTTCACCATTGTCCGGGCACGATATGGGGGAGGTGATGGGAACACAGGTCTGGTGATCCTATAACCCATGCTCTTAGCCACAATGGCACTTTGGAAAGAGGATCACTGTGGCTAATCTAACCTGTTGGTGGTTTTGACTCTCTCAGAATTCTAAGATAAAGCATCTAATTTAGGGGAAATAATTTTCTATTTTCCTGCCTGGGGGACAGAAATAGGCATTTTTTTCCCGCTTGTCCATATTCATGGGATCGCAGACGAGCTTCCCAGGTACATAGCAATGCTTGGAATTCCTTTGTAATCTAGTCTAGATTAAAGTCACCTCTCAAATGAGCTACTACAATAGCCTTCCAACTAGCTCCCCTGTTTCAATTCTTCCCACCCCCCAATCCTCTATTGAGCCAGAGTGATCTGTAAGTGCTTAAGTTTGAGCATGCCCCATCTTGTTTAAAAACCCACCAATAACTTCCCATTGCAATGAAAACAAAACCTCTTACCATTGCTTGTTTCAGCACTTATTAAACATTAATGTGCCTGTCCATGAACCACTTGAGAATCAAAATTCAGAAGATCTTGATCTAGAAGTTTTGGATTCTGTATTTCTAAGAAGCTCCAGCTGCTGCTGCTGATCTGACCCATCCCTACTTTTCTGTCTCATGTAGAACTTCCCTCCCCTGCTTGGTTACCTTCAGGTTATATTTCCTCTAGTTCCTTAATATAACCAAGAACTTTCCTATCTTAGAATCTTTTCCTTGAGTCCTTTACCTGAAAGGACCCTATCCCCACCCCAGCAACCCAAACCTTGTCACGTGGTAACCAAAATGTTACTTTTCAAGTTTCAGTTAAAAAGTTACCTCAAAGGCCTTTCTTTTCTCTGTTCGATTGAAGTAGGTGTCTTTGTGTGATTTTCTATCTTAGCGCCCTGTATGTTTCTGGCATAGCACTCACGTTGATAATCATTGTATTTTTATTAATCCAAAATTTTAAATTCTTCTTTAGAATAGACACTTCATGAGACCAGAGATCACATCTTCCTTGGTACCATTGAGCCCATAGTGCTTAAAAAGGTGCTGGCTTGGGGCAGTGTGCAATGATTATTAGCTGAAGGGATGTACTATTTAGTTGAATAGCAGATTTACTTTTGTTTTTGCATTAAGCATCTTTATTTTATATATATTATTTTCTAGTCTCAAAAATTTTATTGAATATTGACAAAGTACAAGTGTATATATTTACGGGGTAGAAAGTGACACTATGATGTATGTATACAATGTGAAATGATTGAATCATGCTAATTAACATATCCATCACCTCAAATACTTATTATTTATGGTAGATTTACTTAAAGCGCAACAAAACATTCACGGGAATCGCTACTGTTTGAACTGCATTTCCCTTAGGCTGTCAAAGCTATTTTTCCCAGGAGTACAGAATAATATGTAAAAAATGCCAGATTTGTTTTCCTGTTCGGAACAAATACAGCCAACCTAAATGCCCTGCTCTTTTTATATAAAGCGGGGGAGTACAAAGGCAAACTGTCACACACCATCACTTTCCGGGCAGAGCCGAAGCGTTGCAATATGAAAACAGGTTCCCCTTCATAAGATACAGAGAGCGCCAAAACATTTAAGTGACATCAGGTCTCATTCTCGATGAGTCGGCTGCCATAACACTTTATTTATACAACTCATTCCATTTCTCCCAGGAGTTCTACAATCATCTTATCAGTTTTCTTCTTGAGGAGGTAACTCTGCAGGAGGGATTAGTCCTCTTATGCTGGGGCAGCCCCGGGAAGTGAGTTATATTTATCTGTGTCACAGAGGCAGGAGCTGGGGGCCGGAGGAGGCTGGAATGGCTTTGAATCTGGTATTCTGAGAAGGGGAAGGTAATTAGAATGACAGGGCAACCACCTGTGGAAGCAGAGTTCTCTCCTCCCGCCAGCCTTCAAGAATAAGATTCCAACCTCAGTCTACACCTTGAGAAGACGGTTTTCAAACCCTTTGTAATATTTGCAGAGCATTTCCTGCACTTTGCTTCAAGTAGTTAGGTTTACTGAAGGTGACAGTCTGGTATATCTTCCATACTCATTGCAGCTGCTTGGGACAAAGGGTACATGCCCATGCACCCCACCCCACTCCCTACCACCCCACTCACACGCACAAACACCCAGAACCTGCTCCTAAAAAAAGCTATTGCTCGTTGACAGAGTTCCTCCTTAGCGAAATTCGAGATGGCCTGAAGACATAGAAGGGAATTTGTTTTTCAGAATGAACCTCCAGCAGAGGTATAGAGGAAGCAATATCTCCTGTTACTCAGGAGATGGGTAAACAAGCTCATTCGTTCACTGTTGGTTTCTTTGCTGCTATCACATTTCGTTGACAATATATTATAGAAAGCTATAGAAAGATTAGTTGCCTATAATCTTATATTTCTGTTAATACTTCTATAATTTTATTTTAAGGAAATAATTATGGATACACAAAGTGATTTTTTTGAGGAGAAGGAAAGAGGAGTTTATTAATTTGCTGGCAAATGAGGAGGTTGACAGACTCCTGTTTGCAAAGTAAGTTTTATATAAGGATAATCTTTCCAGTGATTTTTTTAATAACAAAAAATTAAAGCAGCAAAAATGCTTGCCAAAAGGGAGTAGTTGGAAATAAATTGTGACATATCACGTTGATGGAAGAACATTAATATGGTGCTCTAGAATAATATTTAATAACATACCATAATAGTCATAACTATTATTTACCAAACAATTATGACCGTGGCAGGTACATCAAATGCACATTAAACACATGAATTTATTTTCCTTCACAAGAACATTATGAGATGGGTACTACTATTGTTCCCATTTTACAGATTAAGAAACTGAGTATTAATCAAGTATTAATAACTACTTGAGGTCACACTGCTAGTAAGTGTTAGTCTGGTTTCTGACTCAGTGCCCAAACTCCTGACCACAGCATCATTGTGTGCTGGTTCATAGTGCTGTGTATTGCCACATGAAAAAGCAGTCCATAGTGTATTTGAAAGCCTGATATTTGATAACTGTAAAAATACGTAATTATATAGAATTATATAATGCATATTGCATAATTACATATAATAAATAATAAATATGATGCATTTTTCTCTTCATCCTTACATCAACAAATACTTGTTGAGTGTCTATCCTGTGTTAGGAACAGTTCTAAGTGCTAGTGATCCAGTCTTGGACACTTAACGACAAACCGAATAAAAGAGAGAAAAGAAAGCTATACATCAAAGGGTAACAGTGACAATCACCGGGTGTGTAATTTTGTCTCCTTAAATCCTGTGTGCATATTGCGATTGTTCTCCCATGTTCGTAGACTACAGAGAAGAAGCATAGCCAAGACTAGGGTGACCATACTTAGCAACGATACTATGTTCTTTTCTAAGTAACTAGAAGAGTGGACTTAAAATGACACCAACCCATGAAAATGATAAACACTCAGGGTGATAGAGACCGCAGTTGCCCTGAGTTGATTGCAACACATTCTCCACATGTAACAACCACTCACACGTACCCTATAAATATATAAATTAATATATATCAGTAAAAGGAGGAAAAAAGAAAAAGAAGCATATCTAATTCATGTCATTAATGAGAAAAAAATAAAGGAATTAAAAGGCACACACATTTCAGAAAAAGGCATCTCAGGCCCTTTTTTATGCTCTTGTCCTCCCCTAGGGAAGGTCCCTGCGACTAGGTCCAGGGCTGCCAGTCTCTGAGAACAGTCCCCTGGGCTGTCACCGCTGTCACCTCTCACCTCAGTCCCGCTTCACTCACCCCTCCCACTGTGCCGTCTTCTGTTTCCTGAGCCTTCCGTCAGGACGGGACACGCCACGCTGGCTGAAAGCTTGACCTGTTTCAGATGATCTTTCTCACCAGGGTCCTAACCAGGTAGTTATTAACCAAGCCCGTCATTAACAAGAAAATTAACCGTTTGAACACAGGGCCACTCCTCCAATCCCTACACTTCAAAAACGAAACTGTGTCAGCCTGGTCTACCCGTGCTCGTTTGTGATGAATTCCCACAGCCAACTTTCACTTCCAAACACGGGAAATGATGTTTTCAAAACCTTGCATTTATAAATCATGACCCCAATTCCCAACTTTTACTTTGGATCATCGGAGTAGCCCTCAGGAGAAAACACACACAAATATAGAAGTTTTCATGCCAGGCCTGGAAAAGTTTCATCTCCTGCCTGCTGGGAATATCATTTAGCCTCTCGGTACCGCAATTTCCACCTTCATGATACACAGATAATAATTCCTCCCCCACATAAGTGCTGGTGGTTTCATGTATGGAAAGTGCTTTGATGATTTTTTAAAAATTGCAAGGGAAGTCCCAACGCTCTTTCGTAGCTCACTAGCTCCTCACATCTAAGGGCTTCCTAATGCACCAAAGGGAAATGATTGCCTTGGTGTGAAGTTTCCAGAGAAAGATATCATTCCTCCCCTCACCCCCAACTTCTTTCTTCAGTGGGTTGAGAGCACAGACGGAAAGCTACTGTAAGAAACGGTATGAGGTCTAACCATTTCAGGTGTGAAATGAATTTTTCCTGGCATCACCCAGAATGTGCTCTGAGCTGCCGCGCTAACTAACTAAGCTTAGGGAGGTGGGCCAAGCATAGAATAAAAGCCTTAATTGAGAACGCCTTTGCGTGAGTGGATTCAAACAAGACCTTTCAAATTAATTTAACATACTTGCTTTTATTTAATTCTCTTCATTCAAATGTCAACTTTTTGTCAGAATCAGGCACAGTGCTTTCCTCTATCCTAATGGGCACTTGTTCGTTTGCCTGGCGACATTCCCTCCGAAGAGGGAATCTGCTTTCTGTGCAATAGAACTCTGTCTGGGTCCGGGCAGTGGCTCACGCCTGTAATCCTAGCACTTTGGGAGGCCGAAGTGGGAGGATCACATGACGTGAGGAGTTCGAGATCAGCCTGAGCAACATAATGAGACCCCATCTCTGTAAAAACAAAACAAAAACAACAACAAAAACCGAAAAACAACTCTGTCCGAAGCCACCTGGGAGATGTCTTCATCTACCTGGACAGAGACCTCTGGCCCCTGCTGGTTTTTCTGCCGACTCTAAGGGTTGTCCTCTAAACGGGTCATTCTGGTTTCTACAAAGAGTTCAGACGTCTCTCAGCAGCTGGACTGTCTCAGTTCTCTGGAGACTCCACTGCCTTTTCTCTATGTAACTCTGTTTCCTCATCTGCAAAATGGGGATACCTAATATTGCAAGGGTTGTTGTTGAATTCATGTACAGCACTTGGCCAAGAGCCTGGCACGTGATAAACCCACTGTGAGCCCACTGTGATGACTTTGCAAGCTCTCTTCTGCCCTGAAATATCTCACCCTGCTCTGCTGTCTTTGGCGTTGGACACTGCTGGAAACGTTTCCTGCAGCCACCTTCCGACCCACTCGTTCCTTAACCTTCATGGTTAACCTACATTAATGTGACTCTTCTAACTCTTGCCCCTTTTGCTTTCTTTTTTTTCCCTTTTTTCCTGAACTGTAGACTCTGTCCTCAGACCTCTTTTCTCCTATCCACAAATGCTCAATGCTCTTCTCATAGCAATGGCATTCTCTCCACGGGCTTCCAACATGCAAAATCTCTCCCAGTTCTCCAGTATCCCTCAGCATTTCTCATCGTCTCTTCTTCCCTGTTGCCTTCATTCCGCCCTCCTCTCCTCTTCTCTTCCATTCTTCCCTTCCTCTCCATTTCTCCTCCCTGAACTCCAGACCCAAACTTCCAGCCATCTGCTGGGCATCACTGGCCGGTCCACACCTTTTCAGAGTCAAATTTATTTTCTACCCTCCAAAAAAGATCTCCTTTCCTTCCAAGCCCCATTCTTGCTTTTCCTAAGAAGAGCCTCACCATTCTCCTAGCCGTGCTCAACAAGTCAGAGCCGTCATCGACTCCTCCTTCCCATTTCCCTGCGTGTTGATCCAGTGTGCAGGTTCGGTAGCTTCTTTCCTGCCGACGTCCCTGGCACCTCCTCCCTGCAGGGACTCAGGCTTAGGTGAGGTTCTCCTCGCTTCTGAGAGCGGGTTTACATCTTGCAATAATCGGCTACTGTCTATACATCTCCAGCCTCCCCTCCCCCCACCACCCCCGGCTTGTCTGACATCTGCTTCCATGTGAACTCTTCCTCAAGAGCATCTGGGCAGCTCTGAAACACCCTGGTGCCCAGCCTGCTGCTTGGCCCTATTGCATCAGAATCTCTGGGTTGGCACCCAGGCATCCACATTATTTCAAACTCCCGAGGTGATTCCAGCATGTGGCCCAGGCTGCCAACTACAGCTTAAAGAGATAGCTAAGCAAGTCCAAGCTACTAGACCGGTGCTTCCCAGAGTTCGGCTATGTTATACGCACTCAAAGGAGAGCTCGTTGAACCATAGATTGCTGGGTCCCACTCCTAGAGTTTCAAATTCCCTAGGTCTGGGGAAAGGGGACAGGGAGAGTGCAGAGAACTCACATTTCTAACATTCCCAGGAGCTGCTGATGCTGCTGGTCTGTGGGGACCAAATTTTGAGAACCATGGCTTTAAATTATTCTCCTTATTGGAGCCATCTGAAGGCGGTTTGTTGAGAGGAAGACTACCCTTCATCAGGTCTGGGTACATGAAGGAGTTCTAAGTAATACTTTGGTAAAGGGCTCTTGGAAGATGACACAGACCAGCCGGGGGTGAGAGGAAGTCATGTCTTCTGTATGCGAGTCCCTTGCCTCTCCCACCACTTTGCCCACTATGAAGGAGCTGGAGTTAACTCTCCAACTCCGCTTGCAATGTTTAGGGCGGTGCCAGATGCCCAAGAGACGCAGGAAAAAAAGAAAAAAAAAAGACCATGGATTGCCTAACTCGAATTCCTAAGGAATTTTCTGGGCTCATATATTTAGTTCTCTGTCTCTATTTCTCTCTCTACACACCATCCCACCTGTATCTCTCTACCTAGTTCCAATCTGTGTATCTATCTGTCTGTATATCTGTACATGTTGCTTCTAAAATAAGGATCCTTGGACTGACACAAAGGCACCTTTCACAAATGGGTCAAAGATTGCGGATGCCATTAAAAAACTATCACTGGAATATCCCATTACTGGGAGAAATGCGGTTTCTCTTAATTCATTTCATTTAGATTTTAAAGGTAATTGTGACCTGGCAGGCAGATAAATCTGTATTCAACATCTACCGACAGGGATCATTGTAAATAGCATTTCTACCCCAATTCTCCAGGGTTTATAGCAAGAAAGGAAGATGATGAATATAATCTGGAATGGGGTTTATAAATCTTTTTAAGACCTGATTTTTTTCCTACTTCTCTAAGCATCTGCATTACAACCAGCTCTTTAGCTAATATTGCTTTTGGGCCAAAAAGCAAAGTTTACCAGGGCTGTCTTGATTGTGAGCACTTTATAATTACAAGAGGAGGACAAGTCTCTGAATTCTGAGCAGGGGAGAGAAAAAAAAAGGTACTAGTTCAGCTAATAGCACGAATGAGATTTAAGAGCCAAATGAAAGAGTAGAAATAGTCCTCATTGCTTGCTAAATTGGAGGAAAAATCCTACAAAGCTAAACCAAACCAGCTCATCAGTCAGTCCTTACTCATATTCTAAAAGTGTGGATTAATCAGGGAGGGAGGGGAGAGGAGAACAGGGCTGCTGCCTCCCATTCTTTGAAGCATGGTAGAGTGATGAGCCTCACATTATCAGCCTTTCTGCCACCGTACACCAACCGAGTTAAGCTCATTTCGTGTGGTTATAAAGATTCATGCAGCAATTATTTAGAGACTTGCACATCCACCCTTTAATCAGGCTGGGGAAACGCACATGCTAGCTATTTTCTGGACGTTTAGCTAGGAGGAAAAAGCAGGCATGATTCTAAAGGCATTTCCTCTCTAACAGCTTTTGGAGTTTCCACCTCCCAGCCTCTATCCCTACCCCTTTGAGGTGACTAAGACAGCCGTCTATAAAAATATCCATAAAGGTATTGGGAGGTTCATAACAGGGCCCTGCTTTGCTGTCCATGTTCAGCTCTCTCGCCAGAGTTATCACCAATGGAGCGACCTTTCCCTCTGCGCTGTTTCAGGACTTCAGTCTCTATGCTTTTTAATAAGGGCACATTTCTACCTTTGTATTGGATTTTAGATTGTAAATGTTTTATTTCTCTTCCTAGAGGACAGATTCAGAGTTTCGGTTCTCTTTGTACTGCCCCTGTCAGCCTGGAGTTGCAAAATTATTTACGGAAGGAACGCAAGCCCGAAGCATGGAAGATGTCAGGTGTTTTGGTTAGGAGCCACATGCCTCAGCGATGAACTCCTTTAAAAAACGCTCTGATGTCTGTCTGTAACCCACGGTATGCCAGAGTCCAGCCTTCATCCAGTCCTTCCCTGCTCCTCGCCTGAATCCAGACACATCTGCACGCTGGCCTTTCCTTTAGCATTCGGGCTTTCCCCAAAGGCACCACGTTTTTTCATCTCTCCATGTCTTTGCCCTTGCTGTTGGCATTTCCTGAAATCCCATGCACCCCAGCTGACTACTCATCATGATTTAGGACACCAGTCAGGTGCCCGCTCTGCAGGAAGCCTTCCCAGAGTGCCAGCTCTAGCCCCGGTGGGGAGGGTGTGTTGTGCCATTGGGGCATCGCGTTTACATCTATCAGAGCGACTGACCTGCTGTATCACAGCCATCTGTTTGCTCTTGTTCTCAATGCCTCACCTGCCCTGCGCAGCCACTGACTAGCCTACAGTCTCCCTAAGGCCAAGTACCTGGTCTTAGTGATTTCTGATTTTCTCCATGTTGTATAATGTCTATAACGGTAGATGCTTGATAAATATTTGTGGACTTAAAATGAATTGTTTGTATCCCTTGAGGCCAGTAAAAACTACCTGAGGGTTCAGCTTCTTATGCTTCTCCTAACATTACAAAAAACATTAAACAGTGATAGTGGAGCTTTAAGTCAGTGGTTCTCAAAATGTGGCCACAGGCCAGAGTGGCAGGTATCACCTGGGAACCTGTTAGAAATGCAAATTTTCAGATCCCAGCGCAGATCTACTGACTCAAAAAATTGTGTCTAGAGCCCAGTATTTTATAAACTCCATAGATGCTCGCTAGTGAGAACCTCTGATTTAAGTCATTAGAAGCAATATTTCGAGAAATAGTATATAGCAGTGAGAAGGTCAAGGCCATAGGACTCCATGGTTCTAATGCCAGGTGCTCTGCTTGATTTGATGGTGATGTGGGTTTGGTCAAGTTAGGTCAACTCTGTGAGGCTCATTTCCTTCACTAATTAAAGGTAGAGGGATCAAAGCCAGTGACAAACTTAAAATGATGAGTATAGCGCTCAGGCTACAGAAAATGTTCAGCAGATGGTGGCTCCCGTTTTACTGTTTCCCAAAATGCATGCCATTAGTCTCAAAAGCATTAATCTCAAAAGTATTCAGAGGAAGAAGGAGGAGGAAGAGGAGGAGAGGAAGGAGGAAGCAGAGGAGGAGGAGCAGTCGGAGGAGGAGGAAAAACACTGCCTGGTCAAAGAACTTTGAGAAATAAAGCTTCCGTTCTCTGGGAAAGTCTCAGTTCAAATAAGCATATTAAAGGCTCTGAGAAGTCCTACAACTTTTTTTTTTAAACTTTGTTTAATTCAGTTTTTCCTAAGGTTACCTCCCTTTCTTCCTTCCTTCCATCCAGGGTGAGTAGAGAGAAGGCAAGAGCTTATCTTCTGGTTACTTAGGAGAACAAAATAGAAGCTTTGACCATGGCTTTGGGTTTCTGATTGTTTGCTTTTTAATTGAAACTGGGGAAGAGGAATAACTTCAAGAATTTTCCTATAGTAACACAACGAATATTTGCAAAATACGTATAATGACTTGTCAATCACCCAGCAGATATTTACTGAATGCATGCTAAGTGTGAGGACGGCCTAGACCGGGCACTCTTTTGGATGTTGAGGATTCTGAAAGGAGAAGAGGAGGAAATAAGGATGGAGAAGGGGAGGAAATTTGGATGGAGAAGGGATGTTTGAGGAGATGATATTTGAGTCAGGTGAATGACTGCGTCAGCCTTGCAGAGATTTGGGGAAACAACGTGGGCAGATGGAGCAGGAAGTACAAGGCTATCACAGCAAAGAGCTTAGCATTTTTAAAGAATGCAAAGAAGTCTAGTGATATATGTCATACTAGCCACAATGAGTGATCTCGATTTTATTCTAAGGGCAATGGAAATATATTTTACTAAACACGCTGGTTTGGGCTGATATTTAGGTATGAGAAACTTGCCCTACAGTCTGTATCTTCCTTGGTGATACACAGAAATTTCAAAGACCAAGAAAGCCAAGTATTTTTTCTCCATCCATCATCCATTTATCCATTAATCATCTGTGGTTTCTGAAGTGCCAGGCATGGTGCTTAATAGGTAATGAAGATAAATAAGACAAAGGTTCTGCCCTCAGAAAAGACCCTGATTATCTAGTAAAGCACCTCCAGCGTGAAAGAGGCTTGGTGGATGTACAGGTGATTACACTGGCTGCATTTAACTACCTGGCCGTATTTCTTAGGGAGTCATTGTTCATAATGGGACTAAGTCTTTGGATGGAAAGAAACACTGCTGTACTTTGATTACTGACTACATAAAATGCATTATTTCATCACATTCAAAAGCATACTATGCATGATTGTTTGGATCCTGAATTTGTATGGAGTGCAGGAATGAGGCTAATAAGAATTAAAGTTGACACACCAAACTTAGTTCCTCTGTCACCCATAAGACCTAATTTTGCTTAAGGGTGCATCCCATTCTTGAATGATTATCCTACTACACAGTTTGAAAAGCTGTTGGAAATTATTTTCTTCTTTATTTCATTAGTCAACTTTTTTACCGCTCTCTAACATCTTCTTGAAATGTCTCTTATAAAGAAGTCTTCTTTTTTTTTTGTTTCCTGTGGCAAAGGAAAAAGAGAAAAATACTAGCAACAAAACATATGCTAAGGTAATTTAAGAGTTGTGATAAGCCAAAAGGAAAAGATAAGCAGCCCCCAGAAACTCACAAAGTTAAAGAGGTTGTTCCTTTTTAAAGAAGTCTAATTGGACACAGCAGGGGTCTGGATCTATCTGCCTAATTGTTTTACAAGAAGAATTTTCTACTAGAACGTAGGAAGTGAAAGTCTGTGCTCGACTTCTCTGAAATTGATTTGCTCACATCTATCATCCAATCTGGAACTGATAGGACCAATTTTGGAATGAGTAGGACCATAGAAATACATGTATAAACTCTGAACGTGAATTATATGATAGTTTCTATGTTCTGCCAACTCTTTGACCTGAGTAGCTATGGAGTTACCATCCCGTTTTGAATTTCCCTTGAGTTTATTACAGACACGAAGTTCAGAGTAGTCCAATCCCAATTGTTTACTGGAATAAAAAGATCATAAGAGAAGAAGAAAACCAGGAAAAAGGTAATGCTCTCCCTCTGCAGAGCCTGGAGCGAAACCTCAGACTTAATGTCAATTGTAATGAGTTAATCTGGATGAAGGTTCCGAATTTTATGGGGAAGAGCGCTGATTCTACCGTCCACTTGAGATGGCGTTACTATTAATAAACAATAATGATAACTTGCATGTCCGCCTCTCACTGTGCAACAGAGAGGCATTTTTTCCCACATGTTATCTTGAAGCATAATTATCCCTGTGTTACAAATGGTGAAACTAAAACACAGAGAAGTTAATTAAAGAACTTGCCCAGGGTAACAATAGTCCGAATAGGAAAGGGAATAAGGCATAGACTTTGGAGCTCCTAAGAGAGGGTTTTTGCAGAACTGTGATGGGGCACATTTTTAAGGACATGGGCTCCCCCCTTTGCCACAAGCCTGCTGAACACATACTTCTCAAGGTCTTTTGCTAGGCTTGACCTCTGAAACTGAATAGGTTTTAAAAGTGGAAACACCCCTATCCCCAAGTAGCTGCACAATGGACGCTAGATGGCACATGTCACATCATGTTGTATGAGCTCTCTCCATACAATCTCTGCTTTGGTACTGCACCTTGATAGCAAAGGGGGCTGCATTTTTGGTCCTTCACCACAGGAAGGAAAACCACTCCTCTGTCTAGATGTCCCATCAAAGCTTGCTTGCATTGTAATGTGGGAATGTTTTTTTAGAAGACCAACCTAATTTGATCCACGTTGTTCAAAATACATAGCTCCAAGCATGGATATGAGCTGAGCATATATTCTCTCTCTCTCTCTCTCTCTCTCTATATATATATATATATATATATATATATATATTTTCACATAAAGGACTATATTTGGCTCATAAGAACCTATGTGCTATATTTTCTCCATTCTGGAAAATGTTTTGTTCACAATGAATTTTCCTGAGATTAGGAGCTTTATGAATAATGTGCATGTTTAATGTAGCATTCCTTTTTTCCTTTTGTGAAATGCTATAATTAAGTCCATAGCGTGCTTACCATCAATGTGATGTTACAGTCAGAAACATATCATATTTGCTTATTCCTATCACAAAGGACCTGTGGCATCTTACAACAGAATACAATGAAAGATAAACAGAATGTACTTAGCATAGGAAATTTCACTTTGTAAAAGTTGGAATCTTTTCCGAAGCAAGCCAGAGTCCAGTCAAGCCCTACATGCCTCTGGGTTATTTTTTAAAAAGGGATCTCACACTGAGCTTGTGCTGCTTGTGAGGAAACGGGCAAGTTAGGGCAGCAGAACCTCAGAACTCATCAGTTTCAGACAGAATGCCAGGAGGAAGCCAAGGACCTGGCTCAGCTGTGATGATGGCTCTACACACCCAGGCAATGCCCAGCACCTGTGACACGGTATGCGTATTTAATCAAAACATGCTGACAGTCCACAGATTCTGAGTAGCAACCTCAGAACCCAAGGTGAGGCAATCTTCCATGTTTACTACAGTATCATAAATAACGGCAATGACAAAAACTTGAATTTGAATTCTGCTTCTAACTGCCTTAGCACTGACCTTAGCCACTCAGCATGAAGCCCAACTATGTTTTAAGGATATTTAATCCAGGCTCCCTAAAACTCATATAACCTTTTCATGACCCACTTAAGCTTTCTTTCCTCCTAACCGTATGTACTTGTCAATAGGTCTAGCTAGGAAAGCATAGAAATCAAGAGTAATTGTGCAAAGGAACCAAAGAATTTGTCCATTAGCAAAGTTATAATTTTACTTGGTAAATAAACTCATCGCTGAGAGCAGAGGTTAGATGTGAGTTGAAATGTAGCTGAAAAATCTCCTGGTAGCTAAGGGGAAACAAGGGAAAGCAGTCATGAAGGCAAAAGCATATTTTAAGGCTAGTGTAAGTCCAAGGTGTAAAAATTCTATTTTCGGTGTGGCAGAACAAATCAATGGCTTGAAACACACAAATACCACACACACACACACACACACCTGTCTTCATGTAACACAAAATAAATAAACAACCCTTGACTTAACACATGTGAATAGATAGACAAAGTCCTACAAAACATACAGTACATGGGGAAAGCAATGAAAGCAGAACTTAGTGGTGGAAAGTTTGAGAACATTTCACTAAAAATGGCCCTTTGGGGAAGTCACTTGAAATTTCTGATCCTAAAATGTCTTATCTGTTAAGTAGAGAAAATAATACCCTTTATATCCTCTTTGCCACATGGGGTAGTGGGGATGTTAATAATGCTGAAAGTGAAAAATATGATGGTGTCATTGAAAAGTGAAGACGCTATGCCAACATGGAGATTATTATTAATGACAATACTGGTGATATCATCATCATCATCATCATCATTGTCGTCATCGATGTCAACAAACTAGATAACTGGGATTGCAAGTTCAAATGCTACAGAAGCCAGGTAAGTCACATAAAAGAGAAAATGGAAAAACCATGCCTCATCTAAATTGGGCAGCCTCTACTTGACTCTAGCTATTTGTTGTCATGATGTAATGTAGGTGGGTATTTCCAGGTATGTTGTTATTTCAAGAAAGATAGAATTGTTAATAACATTTATATAAAATCTCTTGGTTTTTCAAAATTGCCGCCTAAATAAAAACTTTTAAAAAAGATACCAAGAAGGACAAACCAAATAGATTTGCAAGCTCCTTTGACCAACGGCCAGATGTTTGCAACCTGAGATAAAGTGCATGAGCTTGTTCCATGAAATAGAAAAAGTTATACGAATATAAGTGATGATGATGATGATATTAAATAATCATCATCACCATGTCAACGTCCTCATCAATCCAGAAAGGTGCAAGAACTCTTGTTTCCTTTGGGAGGAAAAAGTTGTTTCTGTGTTGTTAAAGAGAGGCGAGAGACTCGGCAACTCAGCACATCATTGGAAGGGGAGTGAATGTGTTGTGCCTTGTTCTCAGTCTTTTCCGGGAATTGTGACATTTGAAAGTTGGAAGGGAACTTTCAAAACATCTGACTCAAATCCTCCCAGCACTACAAAGACAAAAGAGAGGGTCCAAGAAGAGAAAGGACTGCCCCAGGTGACACTGCGAGTTCTGGGTGGAATTAGGACTCAGACAGATTCTCCGGCAGCCGCATCTCCTGGGCTCTCTCTTTCTTCACCATGATTTTCTTTCTTTGTTTCACAGATTCTTTTTATCTTCTGAGCCCTTTCAGCAATTTGAGATCAATAAATAGAGGCAGAAAAGGCCAAGTCTGCCCAGTGTAATATGACTTTTTCCCCTCCCTGTGAATTATTTTCACAACAGATCCTCCATCTCTTGTATTCTAACTAGTTCTCAGTCTTCATGAGGAGGTACACAGGTTAGCAAAAGAAAACATAAAACTAGCATCCTAATAATATCTTAAATAGGTGGTATCCCATCCTATCTCTTTCTATTTTTTTTAACCAAATTGCTTGACCTGACTGGGAAGACCATGAAAATAAACTACAGAAAAATAGGGAGAGGCATAAACTAGTAAGGATCACTGCCCCTTTACAGCAACAAAATTGCTCATGGAAATGTATCAAAGACAACAGTTACTGCAGAGAGAGCAACATGTAAAGCACTATCCTAAGCAGGCACAGTAAAAGTGTGTGTGTGTGTGTGTGTATTGTGGGGCCGGGTAATGGTGAGGCACCCCGGGGAGATGCAAAAGGTCATGCAGATAAAAATAACCTTGGATACTGGGAACAAGTGCCCCATTACCACAGACGGGAAGAAAACACAGTATCCAATCAGATGGAACAGATTGAAATGCGATTCCAGTCAAGTGTGAATGCCACCGATTGCATTGTGGAACTATTTGGGGAGCTGGCATGAAGGAAAAGAGTCCTGTGCCCCACCCCTCGGTCCACGCTGGACATCCACACAATTCAGAAATGGATTTGTAAGGCCATAAGTTGCACGAAAGCATTTCCGTAAATCCTAAGTGAGGGTGAGGGGTGGGAAAGTGTGATAAAGATAAATTAGGGGATCTTTTTCTATAGGGGCTTTGACTGTTCTGCTGAGGTGTTGAAAAGATGCTATATCATCAGTTTCTTTTCTTTTCTTTTTTTTTTTAAAGCGAAGGGATGCAAAGTCTGCCTTTGGGGTGGAAAAGGGAAAAAAAAGAGCGATTGATCATTGCCTTTATTGTTAGCTTCCCATGGTTGAGTGTTCACTGATAGAATTGGTTCAACTCCAAGATGCTGTCTTAGAAACAATTATTGTTTTCCACTAAAATACAACTCTAGCAGAAAACATTAATTTAAGTGATAACTGCCTAAATGCTTCCGTACCAAGAATGCACGTGCCCCCTCATCTTTGGCTTTACAAGCACCAGAAAGGAATAGGATAATAAGCAACAGAAATGGTAAAACAAAAGCTTTGATGGAAAATGACAAAAGAGAGAGCTGGTGTTGGCCCTGGGGGAATCAAAAGGAAGGCTGGTGCTAGAATTTTAAAGCACTACAAAAAATAGTCTTTCTATACTTTACTGGTTTATTCCGATTCTAGAGTTTAAATATTAACTGCATTGCTTTTCTTAGCTTGCATGTGGCTTTCTTTGCCATTCATGTCGCTCTATTCCCTCATCCAGAAATGCCTTCTTCATTTTGTCTGTCCCGCTACAGAATGAGGGAGCAGCTTGGGGGCCACAGTCTGCCCCTACTATTTCCTTAGACCATTCTTTGGAAATTGAAAATACCCCCTGCACACTTTTCCTCCATCCTTTGACTTCAAATACTAGTTGTTCATTCACCTAATATTTATTGAGCATCTGCTGTATACCAGGCCGAGTGCCTGCTAAATGCATAGAATAAAATGCATTCTATTGTGGGAGATATGATTTGTGTCTTCAAGAACTTAAATCTAGCTGTGAAAGCAATCAAAGAGCATGGAGGGATCAACAATAGAGGTGACATAGGAAGCCACAGCTAGTAGCTCTATTCTGCTAAGGAATCAGTTGGATGCTGTTGTGAGTTGAATTGTGTCCCCCCAAAAGGTATGAATTCATAAGCTCTGGGACCTCTGAATGTGACCTTATTTGGATTTTCTGACCTATTTGCAGATCTAATTCAAATGCATTTATCCTGGATGACGGTGAGCCCTAAATCCAATGACTGGTATCCTTATAAAGACAGAAAGATTTGGAGACCCACAAGTACACAAACAAAAAAGATGGCCATGTGAAGATAGAAGCAGGGATTGGAGTTATGCTGCCACACCAAAAGCAATGCCAAGAATTTCCAGCAACCACCAGAATTAGGAGTGGCAAGGAAGCATTCTTCCCTAGAGCATTTGCAGAGAGCATGGTTTGGCCAACACCTCGATTTTGGACTTCTAATCTCTATAACTGTGAAAGAAGACATTTCTGCTGTTTTAAGCCATCTAGTTTGTGGTACCTTGTTAAGGCAGCCCTAGGAAAGCAATACAGATGCTAAGCCCATGCATTCCCTAGGTAGTTCCCCTGATTATGGCTGTACCCCTATAAACATATCAATGGAGGCAACTATCTCAAAGGCACCATCAACTCAGGAGAGCAGCTACTAAAAGAACGAAGAGAGAACTATTCCTTTGGATCTACATCTGTCCCTTCTAAGGAAGACAGCAGATTAGATAAACACGTATTTTCTCACCATGCCCTCTGGTACCTTTTCTGTTCTTTCTAAAAGTAATCAAGCTCACACACACAATCACAGACGGTCTCAGATCTAAAACCTTTACAATGACCTGCTGTCACCAGGCCCAAGTCAAAAAGCCTTAGTGGGGATAGTCACCTTTTTGTTGCCCTGGTCTACCATGGTCCTTTTAAAGCTAGATCAATGAGGATGTCTTGAATTTATCTCAACCTGAACCACGTGCTAAGTGATGCAAAATGACCAAAGAAATGACCCTTGTCTTTAAGTGGTGACAATTTAATGTTGACACAAGTGACTTATATGCATGAAACACCAAGAGAATATTACAAATCAGAATGTAATGAGGTGCAAAATTAAATAAGGTAGACTATAAGACTGTTCTGCAATATTGAAAAGAGAAAGCTCTGGTTGGGCTGAGTTGGTCGGGAAAGCTTTGGAGAAAAGATGGGACCTGTGCTTAGCTGGATACTGGATTAGCAGTGGGGAGGGATAGTAATCGTGGCATCTTCTATGTTCTCATACCATCCTAAGCTGGGTTGGAATGAAGAGCTAAAGCCCCCACAACTCCACAGGGCTTGCTAATCAACAGAGGCCGATACAGATAAATCTATGGATTTGAGGCAAATGTCCCAGTGCCTAGCTATTCGAATTCACAGCTGCCTGATGTCATTTCAAACACATTGTCCCTGATCAATACATATTTGTTGAATAAAAATATATTTGAGAAGATTAAACTCCATTTGGGGGTTCTAACATCATATTAAGTGTTTTGCATGTTCAATCTTATAACTTTCTTTGAAGATGTCTTCATCAAAAGAAAAAAATGCACATAGTTTAAAGAATCAAATAGTTCTACAAGGTTTGGTTCAAAAATAGCAATCTTTTTTCATCACCACCAATTTCTTTCTCCCCAGCAGCAACCACATTTACCTTTTTTAGCTGATTATTTTGGTATTTATCTCTAGTTCTATAAATAGCATGCTTTGCTGCTATTTCTTGTGTTTTCAATTTTAGGCATTATCTAGTAACTTCTAACTACAAAAGATATAGGTCCAAGCTTTTTCCTCTATATGCCCAGGCTATATATGTCCCCCAGCCTTCTGATATACTGCTTAGATCATTATTCAATGTTTACTTTATTATTGTTATGGAAATGCTATTCAGAGCTGAGCCATGTAGTAAATGATGACTACTTTTACTTCCTGAACATATTTTTCTCCTGGAATTGACTTTTTAAAATTTACTTAAATTTCTATTAATATATACTTATCACTCTGGAGACTGATTTCTGTGGGTCAAGTTCTTGTTGTATTGCTTCATAACTATGTATCTGTCCTCAGGCAGGTTACTTAACCACTCTGTGCCATAGTTTTCCCATCTGTAAAGCAAGAATACTAATAATCCCAACTCATAGCATAATGGTGTCAATGTCCTCCAGACAAAACAACATGAGGAAGGAGCACAGTGTGGCCAAGCAAAGTTTATTAACTCATTGCAATGAGGAAGAAGACACAATGGGAGTCATAAGGTACTTCAGTAAAAGAGTGTTAAAAAGGGCTTGTGTTAAGTGATTTTTAGGGCAAGTTCAAGGAAACGGGTTCACTCTGTATTTGGTACTATCAGAGAGTGCGTATGATTCCGTGATCTGTTATCTCAATATATTTGATCTATAAAAAGAGCTGACTAGAAAAGGCTAACACTGTAAACATTATAGAAACAGCACTCATTTTAGCCTGGAGAGGGGGACGCTTTGTATTTTGTGGTTTGGACAGTGACATGTCTGTTTTTATTAATAGGTAAAATCATGATACCATCTTATTGGCATTTTATCTCACTTCATCATAGTCAGGGAGTGGCCTCAGTGAGTGTTGGTATTTTGTAAGACTTTATGTTCAATGAGAGAACACCATGACCTGACTGTGAGTGACAATCTAGCTCCTAATAGTACCTAAATCTAGATGTTAGTGTCAGGCCTGTTCCCGGCATCAAAGATTACCTTTCTCTTTCTCAGTGGTGAAGATTAAATGAATTACCGTTTGTAAAAATCATAAAAA
Source organism: Avahi laniger (assembly GCA_963575035.1). NCBI lineage: Eukaryota > Metazoa > Chordata > Mammalia > Primates > Indriidae > Avahi > Avahi laniger. Next base: position 31,823 of record CAUYSK010121339.1, on the reverse strand, counting down.
TAATAGTAATCATAAAACAAGCCCTTAAAAGTGTTTTTTATATTATAGGATAAGCATAGGCAACAACAGAAAAAAAGAGAAGTTGGACCACACCAAAATTAAAAACTTTTGCACATCAAAGGACACCATCAACAGAATGAAAAGGCAACCCAGTGCATGGGAGAAAACATTTGCAAATATATATCTGATAAGTGATTGATATCCAGAATATATAAAGAACTCCTACAATTGAAGAATTATAAAACACTAATGAAAGAAAGCAGAGATAACACAAACAAATGGAAAGACATCCATGCTCATGGGTTGGGAGAATCAACATTGTTAAAATATCCATACTGCCCAAAGTGATTTATAGATTTAACACAATTCCCATAAAAATTCCAATGTCATTTCTCATAGATCTAGAAAAAATAATCTAAAAACATTAAATGGAACCAATAAAGACCCCGAATAGTCACAGGAATCCTAGGCAAAAAGAACAAATCTGGAGGCATTACATTATCTGACTTCAAATTATGCTACAAGGCCACAGTAACCAAAATAGCATGGTACCAGTATAAATAAAGACACACAGATCAATGGTACAGAATAGAGAACCCAGAAATAAAACCATATATCTAAGACCATCTGATCTTTGACAAAGCAGATAACAATATTCACTGGGGAAAGGAAGCCCTATTCAATAAATAGTGCTGGGATAACTGGATAACTAAATACAGAAGAATGAAACTAGATTCCTATCTCTCAATATATACAAAAAATGAACTCAAAGTAGATTAAAGACTTAAATGTAAGACCTAAAATCATAAAAATTCTAGGAGAAAATGTAGAAAAAAACTCCTCTAGACATTGGCTTAGGTGAAGAATTTATGAGTAAGACCCCAAAAGCAAATACAGCAACAACAAAAATAAATAAATGGGACTTAATTAAACTAAAAAAGTTTCTGCAAAGCAAAAGAAATAATCAACAGAGTAAATAGAGAACCTAAGAATGGGAGAAAATATTCACAAACTATATATATGACAAAGTACTCAAGCAATTCAGAAAAGGAAAAAACAAAATAACCCCATGAAAAAGTGGGCAAAAGATATGAACAGACTCTTCTCAAAAGAAGATAGACAAATGGTCAACAAAAATATGAAAAAATGCTAAACTTCACTAGTAATCAGAGAAACACAAATTAAAACAATCCTGAGATACCCCCTTACCGCTGTCAGAATCACCATTATTAAAAAGTCAAAAAACAATAGATGTTGGTGTGGTTGTGGTGAAAAGGGAATGCTTAGACATTGTTGGTGGAATGTAAACTTGTAAAACTACTATGGAAAGCAGTATATAGATTTCTCAAAGAACTAAAAGTAGACCTACCATTTGTACCAGCAGTCCTACTGCTGAGTATATACCCAAAGGAAAAGAAGTCATTATAACAAAAAGACACCTGTATCAGAATGTTTATCACAGCACAGTTCACAACAGCAAAGACATGAAATCAATCTAAGTGTCTATCAACTGATGAGTGGATAAACAAAATGCAGTATCTATCTATCTATCTATCTATCTATCTATCTATCTATCTAATCTATCATGGGGTACTACTCAGCCATAAAAAGGAATGAAATAATGTCTTTTGCAGCAACTTGGATGGAACTGGAGACCATTATCCTAAGTGAAGTCTCTCAGAAATGGAAATAGATATCACATGTTCTCACTTATAAGTGGGAGCTAAACAAAAGATACATATGGTCATAAAGAGCAGTAATGGGCATTGGAAACTAAGAAGGGGAAATGGTGGGGGGGTGAGGGATAAAAATTCACCTACCAAGTACAATGTACACTATTCTGCTGATGGATACACTGCAAGTCCTGACTTCAGCATGATACAATTTATCCATGTAACAAAAAACACTTGTATCCCCTAAATTTATCAAAAAAATCCTACAACTCAATAATAACAATAAAAAATAAATGATCCATTTCAACAATCCGATTAAAAATTGGGGAAAGAACTTGAATAGACATTTCTCCAAAGAACATATACAAATGGCTAGCAAGCACATGAAAAGATGCTCAGCATCACTAATCATCAGAGAAATGCAAATTAAAACCGTAATGAGATACCACTTCACACTGATTAGGATGGCTATTATCAAAAAACCAGAAAATAACAAGTGTTGGGGAGGTTATAGAGAAATTGGAACCCTTGTGCAACGTTGGTGGGAATGCAAAGTGGTGCAGCCACCATAGAAAATGGTATGGTGATTCCTCAAAAAACTAAGCATAGAATTACTACATGATTCTGGGATTTCACTTCTGGATATATATTCAAAAGAAGTCAAAGCAGGTCTTAGAACAGAGACTTGTGCACCAATGTTCATAGCAGCATTATTTACAAAGTGTCTAGTGATGGATGAGTGAATAAACAAAATGTGGTATATACATAATACAAAAGATTATTCAGCCTTAAAAGGAAGGAAATTTTGACACATACTACAACATGGATGAAACTTGAGGACATCATGCTAAGTGAAATAAGCCCATCATGAAAGGACAAATATTGTATGATTCCACTTATATGAGGTACCTAGAGTAACAAAATTCATAGAGACAGAAATAAAATAGTGGCTGCCAGGGGCTGAGAGGAAAGGAGTTAGTGCTTAATGGGTGTAAAGTTTCTGTTGGGGAAGATGAAAATGTTCTGCAGATGGATGGTGGTGATGGTTGTTCAGCAATGTGAACATACTTAATGCCATAGAATGAATGGTATGCTTAAAAATATTAGTAATAAAAATGGTAAATTTCATGTTATATATGTTTTACAGAATAAAAAAATGTTCGTTAAATTATAAAGTAATTAATATGAAACCCAATCTTTGGTCCAATTGTGCAAAGCCTCTTTTAAGATATTTAGATGCATCAGAATGTCATTCAATATTCATAACAACTTTAGGACTTTTAGATATTTATTACTGTTTTACAGATAAAAGTACTGAGACATAGATTAAGTAAGTTGTTCAAGATCATAGTGTTGCAAAGTGTCTGAGGTATAATTTGAATCTAAGTAGTGTAGATTTTAGAGTCTACACTCTTAACAGTGTGTTCTTCAGTACTATTTTTGGGATGGGTCTAAGAGATTTATCTGGGGGTAGGGGAGCTGTAATTTTTGTTGAAACTGCCCATTGGTAAAATAAATACATCCTTTGATTCAGCAGAGAATTGAGATATCTCTAACCACAACTGGGGACACTTAAAAATGACTATTGAGTAGTATACAAGAAGCTAGTGAGAATTAAATGTAGTCTTTAAGGGAATTTGGGAGAAGCTGCCATTCTGGGTAATAATTATTAGGGCAGGAGACTGCTAAGATATTGTGTGTAGCTCCCAGTCTCTGGACTTGCCTAGGATATCTTTTTATATGTACCAAGAAGCCAGAGACAGAGATGGAGAGGTGGAAGGTACACAATGCCTGTCGACTCTGGGGTTTTTGTCAATATCAAGATTATTTGCTGAGGAGGAGCAGTTCTCTGCTGTCTGTCACTTCCATGCTTCACATCTCCGAAGGAATTACCTGTCCCTCTTGATTGTGTGCTCATTAGTACCACGGTGCAGAAGAGCAAGCCCCACCCTAGCTGGGCTGGAAATTGCTGGACCTACAGAATACACATCTAAGTATGGGTGTGTGTATGTGCTGCAGGAAGACACAAAGGAAAAGAAGGAAAGGTCCCATCTCTGTTTGCTACACTGCTGGGCACGTTAACCGTTGAGAGAGTCCTGAGGACTGCTTGTTCCCAATTCTCAAAGTGGGAGACCTTAAAAGGCCAAAGCTGAAGTGAGTGTCTTTGGGAACTCAGGTTCATTTGGCGGAGCTGTGCTCTCTCCCTTTCATGGGAATGACATCAACATTTTCAACCAAGTGTCATAGTACCCCGAACCACTCTTCTCACCTTCTGCAGGTAAGCTGCAAGGCTCTGCCTAGCATGACTGTGTAGGTCTTAGTTTTGTCAATGTCCCAGATAGTGGGGTGAAATCCACACTACCCAGGGGAGAAGGTGGGGAGCCTCTAACATCGGGACAGCCTGGTCCCACCAGATTCAAGGACTTACAAACACAGAATATTTGAGCAAGAAGGAAGTTTAGAGAAAGCCAAAGCCCAATCCTGACAGGTAGGGAAACCGAGGCCCAGGTGTTTGAATGACTTGCCAAAAATCATGCTATGAATCAGGGATAGAGTGTAGAAAACCCAGGTTCTCCAACTTACACTTCAGAGCTGTCCGCTTACATTAATGCTTCCCAAACTTGCCAGATGACAAGAATCACCCGAAAGGAACAGCAAAAACAGAGTTCCTTAGCCCTTCCTGAGCTTATCGAATCAGAATCTCCAGGGGAAGGGTCCAGGGAGATGTGTGCTTGCCAAACAGTGGCGGCAGAGGGTATTTGGTGATGCTGCATTTAGTTTTTCTCAAACTTTAAAACTTGTAACCTGCGCTCTTTAACACAAGGCTCTGCTTTAATACAATGCACTGTTGTTTATCTCAATAAGCCACACAAATATTTTGAGGTTAACATTTAACAGAGGGGCGAGGAGAAAAGTCTCTGCCACGAGGAAGGTTGGGTTTGACTCCTAGGTCCTTCACTTCCCAACTTTGTCACTTTGGTAAGTGACTTAACTTCTTTGTGCCACAGTTTTCTCATCTGTAAAATGGGTATGATGATCATTCTTACTGCATTGGGATGTGGTGGGGATTAAATAAAAGTAAATGAAGAAAGGTATGTTAAGTGCTTAGCATCACAGCTAGCGGTGAGGGAGGAAAAGCGCCATGAGCTAAGAGGCGGGTCCTGAGTGGCTCTGCATTTGGGGCATGAGTGACGGCTGTCTCTGTGTCCTGCACAGACTGAAGACAGCATTCTGGACTCAGCCTGCACTGCTCGGTGGGCTAAGAACCCCGAGGGAGGAGAGGTAGCTGGGACCAAACCTGCCTGGGTTGCCAGGAAGTGGCTGCAGGCATTTCTGAACATCTAACCCAGACATCCAGCGACCTTAGGGAAGACCCTGGAACCAGGAGGTTTATGCACAAAACAAATCTGACTTGGAAAAGTGAATGATGTTTGAACTTGATTTTCTGGCCCCCAAATCAGGAATGAAAAATAAAGGTGGTTCCTATAGACATCAATTCATTTATTATTTAATAAATACTTATTGAGTATCTACTGTGAATCTGCCACTAGGGACCCTACAGCGGAGGTCCCTGCAGAGAGGAGGAAAGCTGAAAGAAGAAAGCAAAGCCTATAAAGAGAACAATAAGAAGTTAAAAAGCAGAACATTCGCAGAAGTGGGATAAACAACCACATGACGGTACAAAGACTTTTGAAAAAAAAAACAGATAGTATTATCAGCACAGTACCATCATCGTGTGCATAATAATTGCTGTGAGCTATTCAGGGGATCCTAAATTAAATTAAATTACAATGGATGTAATCTGCTTAGGAAGGCAAGAAAATTTATAACATATCAGACAAAAATTTCTTTCTAAAACCTAAGATATATAAGAGGAAGAAGCTTCATTAACATAAAAATGTCTACTTCTGTGGGCTGCTTTCTTCTTCTCCCTAAATCTAGCCCCACGGACAATGGTAGGGGTCTGGGGAGGGAGAGGTGCCTTAGTTTTCATGAGAGTATGGCAATTCTAACCTTTATATGGCTGTCAGGACAAATCTGTGACATAGAACATCTGCTTTTCAGGTTCCGGATGGTGACCATAACCCCGAAGTCTGCTCATTCCCACAGAATCTGGTTATGGGCAATGATGTTTAAGGTCTGTCACCTGTAGGACATGCAGTTTACACGGTCCTTTCATAGAACTAAAGTTTATCTATGGATCAGGTCCAGCTTTGCCCTTGGACTGTGCAATTTTTAGACCTTTGTAGGACTGTTTTTAAACTACAAGTGCTCTCTATTGCTTACTCAGAGGGAGGTTACAAGAAATTTTGGCAGGAAATTAGCATACGTATTATGTGATGTCACTGAGAATTCAGTCATCTGCATATACACACGACCTCCTTCATGAGAAATTTCTTTCTGGCCTCATTTGGAGGTTTCACAGAATTTCCTTGAAGTATTGACTTATTTTTATCTCATGGGTGTTTGCATCTTGTTCTTTTTGTGTGTCCCTTTTTGCTTTGATTGCTAGGAAGCTCAGAATCAAGTTTTCTGTCTATCTTAAATAAAGGAACAGGACTTTATATATCTGAACATATCTACATGTTTTCCACCTAGATTTTTTTTCTTTACCCTTATTATAACACCTGATTATAGTTTTAGAGAATTTTATTTGTTTATTTATTTTTTTACTTTTATTTTGTTAAGTTTTTATTTTTATTTTTTAATTTTTTATTTCAGCATATTACAGGGGTACAAATGTTTAGGTTACATATATTGCCTTCGCCCCACCCGAATCAGAACTTGAAGTGTATCCATTCCCCAGAAAGTATTTTTTTTTTAAAACAATTGTTATAAGCTGTCACAAATTATGGGGCAGGTGCAAGAAAAGAAATGAATGAATGAATGAATGAATGAATAAAGCTCTTTTGCTTTATAATGCCAGATAAATAAGACAACATTTACTTAACATTAAATTATTAAATTAGCCAGCAACTGAATTCTTGGACCATTCTAGGCAACTCTGAAGCTTGCTGATTTTGATGTACTATTTTCATTTAGAATTAGCGAAGGCATTGCTTTTTAAGAAAGGATTAGGGCACCTTTAATGTGCTCAGTTACAAATGGAGACTCTCTGGCCAGGACAACTCCTTTGCCACATAGGACCTCCTGAAAGAGTCCTGGCGGAAGCACCCTGGTTACCTTTCTTATATAGAGTCTGGTGTTATGAATGAGTGTTCCAAGCCCCTTTTATTTAGACTCTAAAGAAAACTAAACTTTAACCTTCTCTAGGGGGGAGGTAAGCCAGTGCTTTTAGATACAGTATGGCTGCCCATATATTTCCTGCATCATCTTCTGATAGCAAACTGCAAATTCTACTCTGATTTGGAAGGTAGTCTCATTCTTCCGTCTGTGGGAGACTCCATTATCCTGCCTCTGGGATTCAGATGAGTTATTTCAGAGGATTTGAAATTATTCTTCTTTATACAAGAAACATCTCTGGAGCTAACCTGGTCTGGCAGCAGGTCAGAACATGGGATAAGCCACGAGCTGGAGCTCAGCTATCTGAAAGAAGATGCTTCAGGGGGAGAGAAACACCTCTCGTAAGCATCTCACTAACTGTACCTGGGTATCTGCTCGATTGGCATAGATTGAGGGTTAGAACAATTTGGCTTCAAAGGTGGCAAGGTTTTAGTACTGTCCACTAAAGAATACACTGTAGTCATAGAAAATAATGACAGTCAAGCCATAAAGGTGAAGCTTTGTTGTTGTTTTCGGGAGGTTTTCATGTTGGGCAAAAACATTTTAGTTCCTATAGTTTATGTTCAGTTTGTCTCTTTAAAAAAGGGGCTCCTTGGGCAGGAATTGTGTGCTGTGGCTCTCCTAATAATGGGCTTCACCAACATCAAATAACAGAGGCAACAGTAACAGCAGAGAAAGAAATAATTTTTTACTGTCGTGTATGGGCTGAACCTGTTAGAAGGTGTTTTATATCACCTAAGAAAGAGACAAAGACCAATCTGGTACCTGATCCTCAGAACACAAGGTTATTGCCAAGAGACCAACATAAAAAATTCTGTGTAATTAACCAGCTAAACACGACACACCCAAACACATGGGCGCTTTGTTTATGCCATGACGCCTCCTGAAAAATTCAGCCCCTTTCATCAAACTCAATTCAGAGCACTCAGGCACAGCTCTGCACTTTGCATCTTCTGTGTCAACCTCTATTTTCAATCCTTTATGTCAAATTTAAATTCATGGCAACTGCATTCAGATCTTGATAGAATCCCCAATTTGCCCTGGACCCCAGATCCATTCCATGAGAAACACAAACGCACACACACACACACACACACACACACAGACACGCAGATACACAGAGATGTGAGCACACACATACTCGTACTGAATTTGCTCTCCTTTTAGCTAACCCAGACTCAAGAATTTTGAATGATCACCTGCTGGCTGGAGCTTTAACAAATTCTTAGATAAGTACCCCCTGAAAACAAGGGTATTGCACAACTGGATCTTCACCCCTCAGTTGAAAAAACATCATATCAGCACAGCTCTTGTTTGGAATGAAAATGGACCCTTAAATTTTCTGTGGTATTTTCTCTTGTTACCGAAGCTTAAATCGCTATTGGTCTTAAGCGAACTGAACAAATTGGTGTGAGTGATGAAAAATGGATGTTTGACTCTGAACACACAGATCTGTTGTGTCCACCAAAATGAGGTCTTGATTAGGCATAACACTAACAAAAATACCCTATCGACAAGTTACAATCTGACGCGCTGCCCGAAAGAAAAGAAATCACGCACTGTGTTATCACTAAGAAAACATTCTAGATGGCCCCAAGATATGAACTGACCTCTCTTATGGAAATCATCTTTGCTTGGGTATCCATATATGCATAAAAGGATATAGTTTTTAAAAGCTCATTTTCTCTCTAATAATTGTCTGTTTTTAAAGAGCTATCAGCAGGTGCACCTCATTTCAAAAGCCTCTTGTCCTTCATAATATAATATTCATCACGATTACATAGCATGAAATAAAAAGCAGCAAAACATAAGTGAAGGTAGTTCAATTAAATGCAACATAATCTCAGCAGCCAAAAAAATGGCTCTGTAGCTAAAATCAGCTTCTGATGAAAGAAAAAAGGGAATATATTGCCACATATTTTTAATTATATAGAATTTCCTCAAACATGATTTTTCATAATATATTCCATTAAGTTAACATCATATTTGAAGAAAGAGCATTTTCCGATTTCATTTTAAGCCTGATTTTGAGCAATTACAGTGTCATTGTTCCGCGGTAGAAAGGTTGAATTCATTTACTGTGTGGTTATGCTAGTTATGATTGATGTCTCTTCTTCAAATGATAAACCAATCACCCCAATGATGTAATGTCATTTTAAGAGTGCCATAATCACATTTCTCTCAAACTAGAAGCTCTGATGAGTTCTAATAAAGATTTATGGTAGATTAAAGGCCTTCATAATATCAACAATGGATTGCTCATTTGATGAGAGATTTGATTAGGTAATTTTTTTTGAAAAAGAATATGAGTTTACTAAATATATCAGGCTTGGCTTTGAAGAAGGGCATGGGCCATCATAAGTAGCAGTCCATCATTCCATCCCCAGAATGAGTCATCTTAAATGTATTTGGGAGGTCCTCTCTAATTGGAGAGGTTGAGGCCAACAGTGGATGGCATACACTCATGGCTGGAGCCAAAACACAACCTCATCAAGGAACACTCTTGGCATGGAAAGCTTTGTACTGCTTTTGATGGGATATGCTAATGAGCATCATGAGTGGCCAATTCAGAAGATAGCTCCAAAGCCTTTGGGTCAGGAGCAATTAATTTCTGCAAATGTCTCTCCTTGGGCCATGGATATTTAAACCCTAGATACTGCCCACTCCTATGTTCACATATTCATGTGACCATATCACCAACAGGAGACATCAAACTAAGGCATGATTATTGCTGGCCCAGAGCAATCTCACCTAAGATATAGAGATTGGGAGTTGAGACAGTGGCCACAAAATCCTCAAAAGTGGAATAGAACCTTGTCCGGACCCTCTATTCTGTGAATGTGAAAACTAAAATGAAAACCATGTATTTAGAGGGAGTATTTACCATAGTACCACATGGTCAGCTTGTTAAATTCAAGTGAAGCTGTACAAATAGAGGGTTATAGGAGAGGTCACCCCCTAAATATCTCAGACTTGGCAAGACATTTGATATTCATGTTACGGGAACATATTTTAATCGAAAAATCATCTAAACAAGCAAGGAAGAAGGCAGAAGCCAACTTCTGAAAAACAAGGGATCTGACACACACAAATCAGGTGTGTGAGGTGTCCAGGGTCACTCGCCTTTGACCAGAACCACAGTAATACAAAATTCAACATTCCAGTGTCTCTCTGCATTTCACCTTTGAGACCAGCGTGCTCACACACATAGCAGTGGGCAAATTCCTTCCATGGAAGGAGGCCCAAACCCTGTTAAGATAAGAAAAACCTCTTCAGTAACTGTGACCTCCAGCAAATGTATCTTGGAACTGCCACGCCACAAAACAACAAATGCGTTTCACCGTGACGCCCCCCACACCACCTTCTCCCCAGCCCTTGTTTCAGAGTTGTCATTTTGCTGGAGAATTGAGAATGGCACTCACGAAACAGCACACATTCAGACACCACAGAGTTTCCTTACCACTGCTGGAGGCTTGCTGGGGCCCTGAGCATGCTCTGAGCAGGTATGAATTGGGGGAGAATTCCTCATCGGGGTTGGTGTCCATGATTTGATGGGAGGTGTTGCTGTCTAGCAATGGCATCTGGCAGCTAACTGGTGGAGGATTATGTGAGCTAGGCAGCTGAGCAGATGGGAGGAGGCTAGACGAGGATGTAGGTGGAATGGGACGACCTGGGAAAGAGGACAGAGGGGTCAAAGGTCAGCAATGAGTGTCATGAGAGCATCACGAAAGTTACATTGAAACCAGCTCACAATACAAATATTAAAAAAAAAAAAAGTGAAATGCTCCACATGTGTGTTTTTTTTTTTTTGAGTGTTTTGATGTTTCTCCAAAAGTCCAAATTCATACTACAGGTAGTTGCATATTTTAGAAAAAGGGCCTGAGCCGTCTACACAGCTGAAATGGAATTTGCCTGGAAACCATCCAGTTCTATTTCCTCTGCTACAGTCCTAATCTAAGTCCCCACCACCTCTCCCTGAACTAGCTCCTTGCTGGTCCCCCTACTTCCACTCTTGACACAGTCCCTGTCTACTCCACATTGTCCCCATCCTTCCTCCACAGCAGCCAGAAGCAAAATTTAAAGATGGGAACCAGGTTGTGTCACTTGCCTGCCCAGCACCCTCCAGTGGCTTCCCGCCATGTGTAGAAAGACATCGAAGCTCCTTGCGATGACATACCTGTCTTGCCTACTCGGCTCGGAGCTGCCTCTCTTACCTCACCTCTCCTAGTGGTTCTTCCCAGACTCCACGTGGCCCCTTACTCTCCAGCCAACAAGGCCTTCTTTATTTCTGGGCTGGAACATGTCAAGTCATTGCACCTTCGGAGTCCTGATATTTCCCGTCCCCGCTATGTGGGCTATCACCCCCTGTCCCCACCACCTTGCCAGTATTTACACGCCTGCTTCTTCTCTTCGTCAGCCTTCCACGTTTGCCTTCTGGAAGGTTGCCCACCTACCCACGCTAGTCTATTAGCCTGTTTCAGTTTCTTCATAGCTCTCGTTACTAGCTGAAGGCAGGCATCTTTTCTATTCCATTAGCCCTGGCATCCCCAGTGTCTTCCTAAAGAATAACACCTGCTGAATGAACGAACATATAAATAAGGCAGACTAAAAACAAATTAATTAGTTTGGGGTAGAAGAGGAAGGGAGGTGGAAAGGGTGACATATTTGCATCCTGAAGAGTTGGCCAATACTCTCACATTCTCCATCATGCGGTTTTTTGGGACACCATGGGAGAATTTCTACAAAGACAAGCACAGCCACTCCAGCCGTGAGGAGCAGCAGCCAGTCTGGCAGAAGTTGGACAGTGGCTTGGAGCTGCCCTTGGGTCAGGAAGTTCTTCTCCAACCCAGAGGCTGCAGCAACCTTTTTCTCATGGCAGGGAGCTCCTGACAGCCAAACTGCTAGGTGAGGATAATCACCCTTTGTACTCTCACCCGCTGCATCTTTACATCTCGGGGTCTTTGCAATGCTGGCCTGCTGGTTTGTTCACTGAGGAAGCGCAGGAAAATGAGCCCACAGGGTATGCCCTGAACTGGTGGTGTGGAGGGAAGGGCAGGATGTTGAGAAAACACACTTGAGAATCAGGTTAGCGTTTCAATTCAGGTAAGAAGTGCCTGAGTCTAAAGAAATGTGTTTTCCTGCTTTGTGATGTACTACCTGGATACAGGCATTTTCACATATCTCAAATGGATGTCAATTTTTGTTGTCACGTTTATATTTGTATTTTCTGATTTATTATTCAGTGCATTAAATGCTATTTATGGGTTAGTTTGGGTCAATAAAAGGTATGTTCACTTTGCTAGATACTGAGTATATAAAAATAAATGATATACTATCCCTACATTCAGAGAGATCACAGCCCAGCCGGGAGGCAGACAGGTAAATACCGTACCACGGTACCACATGGTACGTACCATGTGACAAAGAGCCAGATAGTGACATGCCAGATAGTGACATGTGATGACATGATTTTTGTGAAGGAAGAGAAAAGGGACACTGGACTAGCCTGGCCAGGATTCCTGGGAAAGGTGATGCCTGAGTAAACTTCCAAAGAAAGAGGAAGTGACTTCTCATGAGAAAAAACAAAATGGCGACATCAAACCACTGGCCTGTTGTCCCTTGAGGATGGGAGGGGCAGAAAGAGACAGGAGACAAGATGCTGTTGAAGCTTAAATGCTGGGGGTTCCTGTCCAGGAACACAACAACAATGAAGACAAGTCATCCCTAAAATCGATCAATGGGTAAATGGAGTCTGATTTGAAAGATTTAATTCATTTGCAGCTGCTTGAGAGTCACATAAGGCATGACAGTCTTGCCAGATGCTCCAGCAAAGGTAGACTGAACACATCAGAGTTTCAACACAACCAGAACTAACATTTAATCAATACCTTCTCCCATAGCTCTCCTTCTAATAATGATTGTTATTATTTATATTTTAAGTGCTGGCGTTTATTATACGATAACATTTCCCACTCACTGTGCTAGTCCCATTACATGTGTTATCTCATTTAATCCTCAAAACAACCCTATGAGGATAGAATTATTATATATTCCCATAAAATGAGATAATACATTCCCATTTCATAGATGAGGAAACTGAGACACCGAGAGGTTAAGTCACGTAGCTAGTTAAGAGGCAGGGGCCAGGAGCCAGACATGGGTCTGTTTATTCCAAAATTCACCCTCTAGCCACTCTACATGGTGCTTGCCCAAACAGCATGGTGACAAAACAGAAACAAGCGACAAAAAAGTAGGGAGATGGTTTATGGGAGATCACGTTTTCACATTCCCATCTCCCAATCCCAAGGGACTCTTCAGATTTCAAATAGGAAACATGTCTTTGAATAACCATTTACAGCAGCTATTATCTGACAGAGGTCAAAGTTTTTCCGTAATTTTGGCATAAAGTTCAAAGTGGTTCCTTCATGGCAATTTTACCCTCTGCCTTCTTCAAGGCTCCTGAACGCTGAGGAATCCTGACTAAGGCACTGTGAACTCGCTGTTGACGTCCACTTAGCAGCAAGGCTTGGATACAGCAGATTCTAACTCACGATCAATAGGCTTTAAAGTTTGTGTTATTGAGGCATATCTGAAACTGCATGTTGAAGAACAAGGATGGCTGGAAGCCAATTTTTAAATTCCTTTGAGTGACTGAGGTGGAACTGAAGTTCAAGTGCAATTTTCCAGGAGCCTGATATGATAGTTGCTGTGAAATCATTCTTTACATGAACTTTTTGAAATTTTGTTCAGCATGAATTCATTTCATATAGTACAGACAGAACTGCTTTTTAATTTATACAAATACAGACAATGGAAGAGCAGTCATAACACAATGAAAGCACTGGGGTTACTTCAGTGCACTGAGAATACACATCAAAGAACTGTTGGATTCCTGTTATTTCCCTGCTCCTATGAAGTCCATGCTTTGGTAGCTCCTTCAACTCTGCTTGCTGGGACCCACCATTACTTGGGAAATTTCAGAGTCCCTGGATCTGCCCCCAATCAAGCGGTCTGCTGTTCTCTATTTGCTTTGTCATTTGCTAATTTTGTTCACTTATGCTACATTTTCCCTCTGACTATCCTACTGACAGAGGCCATCTGTACAGACACAAACAGGTTCCAAAGTACAGGGGAGAAGGCTGGAACTTACATAGGCTCACTTTATAGACCGTGATTTCTTGCAGAAATACATAGTGTGGAATGGGCATGTGACCAGGTGATAGGCACTTACCCGGTTCCCACTCTATGTACTACAGAAGCCCCCTGACCCTAAAACCATGTTGGAAGTTCTATTTTTAATGACTATAGAGTCTCCAGAAAATATACAGAAAACCAGGTTTGAGTGATCTCTTAAAAAGCAAAAGGAAACATGCAAAGGCAGCAATATGTCATTCATTAAACTCATATGGTCCCGTGTGCATGTGGTTGTGTATGTGTGTGTTTTCCAAGATCCCCATGTAAATCAAAGTCTAACTAAACTTATCTGTGTGATTGGATTCCCCATGACCTCAAACATGGGAGCTAATTCAAGTTTTGCTAATTTATCTATTTACAAATGAGTAAGATTCAATGGCAGTTTTAACTCATGAAATTTTTCTGATTAAAGGACCCGTAGTCAGGCAAAGCACTTTCACGCTAACTCTGACAGGCTGGTACTGGCTGTTTGGAATGCTGTGTTGAGAAGAATTCCAAGGAAGCCCTGGATTCAGTGGGAAATAGTGACATCATCAATTAGAAATCTCGTGGTCATGGAAGAGGGGCAGGGGAGGTAGCAGATACATAGTGCTTATCTGACACACGTGCCCCAGGTCCTCATTCATCATTGTTCCAGCCTCACCTGAAAACTTCGTCCTATACCATCTGTGGTTGAAGCCACATTGCTCTAACTCCTGTTGATTCAATTATCGCACCATTTTGCTCCTTACATTGATTTGGATCCAAACTTAGTTCCCCAAGTTCAAAGGGCCACAATCTCCTTTCCATCCCCAGAGCAGTAAATGTTATCAGTGAAATTGCTTCTCTGTCCAGCCATTGTTAGTATATTCACTAATTTATGATAGAGAGCATGCTGCAGATCAATTCCCAAAATTCACTTAAAAAAACTGGTTCTTTTTCACTCAACGGATTAATAGCAAGCAGATATTAAAATGTTCAGTGTAGGCAACAGGTAATTGATTTATGTAGTGACAGGATGTCAGGATATTTGGTGGAGCAGAGAGACATGCTCAAAAGACATTAAAAAAACCAGTACTAAGAATAATTGCAGCCAAAATAATAAGTTCGACGACCTCATTACCGGTTATATAGGTGATCTTTCTTTGCGCTAAGAACAGAGCTAAATATTTTACATGTATTTTTCTCTTTTAACATTTATGACTTTTCTATGAACTAAGTAATATTATTGTCCCCAAATTGTCCCCATTTATACACAAAGAAACTGAGAATTAGTCGAACTAATTTTCCTAACATTGTACTGTTAGGAAGCAGCAGAGTCGGGATTTGAACCCAGGTCATCCAACTCCAAAGCTCAAACCTTAAATGGTTCATTCTGCTATTTGCTATATTAAACAAGAGTGATTGGTAACAAATGAACAAGATGTGAATCTCAGACTCCTGGGTCCTTTTCTGGAATACACCATGGAAATCATCCTAGTGGAGGTAATTAATTATGGGCAGAAACAAGGCTTCTCCTGGAAATAGCCACAGTGCCTGCTCACACACAATAAATGATTTGCAAGGAGAGAAAGAAATTCTTGAGTCAAAAACTGAAAATCCTCTGTAGCTTCATAAGTTTAAGAACTTAATAAAAATATGGCTTTTGTGTTAAAGCTGAGTATTGCAAAAGGACTGTATTAACATAGGCAAAAGGATTTAAACAATTTAAATTTAAATTCAAACAAGAGGATTTAAAAAATTGTCCTAATGATATTTCCTAATACCTGCTATTTATTCAGATGCTTGATGAAATTATCCTCTTTTCCCTACATGTTTGGGGTTTATGAAGCTCCTATTTTTGAAAGAGTTGAAAAGTGAGAAAATTCACATTATTTTTATATAAATAAAAATAATTTAAATCCCTGAGACATTGTCCTCCTTTTGTTTGCATTCAATGATTTTTTTTTTTTTGAGAATGGTTCTATTTGCCATTAAGTTTCATAAGAGTATTGTTCAGGAAAGTGCATCAGATTTTTCAAGTCCTGCCTGGTTTGCAGAGGGCTGTGTGACAGGACAGTGTTCATTACGGTATGATGGGCTTCGGTGGGGCACAGGGGCACGGCAGCCATGGCTACTCTGCAGTAGGGTGCCCTGACACAACCGCAGCCGGACTCCCCGCCTCCAGCTGATTTTATTCACCACAACGGGGCAAGTGGGTGAAGCCACGGCACAGCTGCTTAGCCTATTCTATGCACTAAACACCAGGCTCAGTCATGTCACTTCCTTGCACAATTACCACAACAGCGCCGTCAGTTATTCAACAGGAGTAGAGACTCAGGGACGTTAATAATACACCCAATGCTCAGAAGCAAGATCTGGACTCAGGTTTGTGTGTTGCCACAAACTACAATGGGCTATTCCCAAACCTAGAGCTGCTTTACACTTGAATTCACCTATTGGATGGTTTTGTCATACCAACTCAACTCATTCTCATTTTCTCCTCTGCCCCAAATAAAGGGTTCCAATAGATGTGATCACCTAACTCTCTTCTGTAAATGTTCATTTCTGTCACCATGCCTCCCTTATTTCTGCTCTGTACTATGCATTCCGTTCCCAATTCTGTAGCCTATCCCGTTTTATCTGTCCTTCAAAGCCTGAAGCCACCCTGGCCCTGAATCTTTCAATACATGAACAATTAATTTTCCATCCCATCCTCTTTTTTGTTTGTTTGTTTTTTCTTTAAGCCAGCTTGAGTTGGTTCTTTGTTGTCACTTAAAACCAAAAGTGTCCTCCTTAAAACTGACCATGCAGCCCAAGTGTGAAAATGACTTGGCCAATGCCACACAGTTATTTAGTAGAAAAACTGGAAATAGATTCTAGGTCTTCTGCCTCTTGAATCATGAAATTCTTCTGTTGTTTAAGGTGACTCACTTCCTACTAAATCATGAGAAATCAAACATGTGGGGTCCCAGAGAAACCATTTATGATGGGAAGCCTTTAATCTATTTATAAGAATATCGTGGGCATCAAAGAGTGGGGAAGAGATACAGGCAGATGGCAGTCTACTTGTTACCAGTCAAGCATATGCTATAAGCAGTTCTCTGTCCTCAGCATTAGGAGGAACTCCGAGTACCTTCTCACTGGCATTGGGCCTTACAGGACCATATTTATCTTGCGGTACTCAATTTCTTGCCTTCATCTTAAATTAAAAGGAAAAAGAACAAAGACAGTAGTTTCAATCGCAATTGTACAATGCAAAATTACCCCCCAATAAATATAACATCTAAAAATTAAAATACAGATGTATATTGTATATTTATATTTTATATTTATATCATAATATATTTATATAAACCTGTCTATGTATCTAACTACCTATGTATGTTCCTGGTAGCAGACTGCTAATATTTAGTGCTAATGTTAGACCAGATCAGTCATTCTCAACTGGAACAATTTTGCTCCCCAGGGGACGTTTGGCAATGTGTGGGGAGATTTTGGTTGGGAGCACCACTGGCATCTAGTGGGTAGAGATCGGTGATGCTGTGAGACGTCCCACAATGCACCGGACAGTCCCTCCCAACAGAGAATCACCCCACCCCACATGTCAACTGTGCTGAGGTTGAGAAGCCCTGGGTTAGTACGCGTGAAGGCTTTCAATGAGTATTCTTCATGTTCCATGGTCAAATTTTAAGTAGCTCTTTTTTTTTTCCAATTGATAAGCATTGAGCAGATATTGGAAGTAAAAAAATTTGATCTAGTCCGTTCTTTCCGCTCACCCAAGAAAACACTAAGCAAATAAATTTAAACTGCCATTGGGAAATGTAAGTCAGCGAGAGGATAATTTCCTCCAGGTGAGTCAAATTGTCACTGAGGGAAGTCACAGCAGGCTTTTCTCCAGAGGGGAGAGAGACCTGTTTGTCAAGAGAGTCGGGCTGCCTCTCTGGAGGCAGAAGATTCAGGGGAGAATGTTTCCTCTCAGTTTTAGGTTATTTCACCTCACCTGAAGAACTTTCATTATGACCTCTTATGTCTTCTCAATGAGGCAATCTCAGCCTGACTGGCTTTGCTCTATTCCACATCACCCCGCGTAAAGTTTTTATTTTTACAGCGGAAGACCTAATTGCCCTCTTCACTCACACTTCACTGAACTCACTAAAGCCCAGTTAAGCATTTTCTTGAAAACAAATCGCTTTCAGATGGCCCTGGCAAAACCATCCTGATTGCGCACAAGCTATTGTGCATAATTTATTGGGAGGGTGGCGTGCCGTTGGACTTGCCCCAGTTAAACGGCCTCTTGCTGGAACTCAAGCATGAACCGTCTTCACAGTTTGGGGCCCTCTGCACTTGGGCACTGTTACTGTATCTCACCAGCACCCTGCGTGTTTATATCTCACATCTTCCTGGCAGTATTGCACTGTGGAAGGTGTCAAATATAGATCAGGCTATAGATGGAGAGTAGAGTTTATTTTTGAAATAATATGATTTCTGTAATTTCAGCTAATGCTGGCCCTTTCGTCTACATGAGGCAAAGTGCAGTGAGTCTGTGCAGCTTCCTCTCATGAAGACACAGACCCACCCACCTTCTGATAAACAGAAGGCAACAGATTCTCAAACATCTTCTGACCAGAAATTCCTGGTTGCTTGACACACACACCTTAATACACCTCCCAGCTCCTCTAAGCTGAAACGGCATTATCATTTTGGTGACGTGCTCTGGTGAATGCCATCCAGGAGAACTTTCTGTGATGAGGACCATGTTCTATGACCGCAATGTTGAATGCATGGGGCCACTGAATATTGAAATGTGGCTTATGCAACCGAAGGATGGCATTTTTGATTTTATTGAATTTTAATTAACTTCAATTTAAATAGCCACATGTGGCTAGTGGCTACCACATTGGACAGCACAGTCTAGACTATGGTTCTAGCTTTCCAGTTCCTGGTATCCTTCATTAGCATGTTTCTCTCTTTCATACAAGAACCAACATCTCTCCGAATACACTAATTCGCCCGGGCCATTCTCCTTCTCTCAACTCTCCCAAGACTCTCCACCGCCTACGTAATACAGTTCAAATTCTTGCATGGCAATTACCTCTTGTCAGAACCTCTATTCTCTGTACCCTAACCACACCAAAGCAACTGTCCAGTATTATAGAATGTGAATTTTTCCCTCTTCCCATCCTTCCCTGTGTATGGAAAATGCCCCCCTCATAGGTAGACTCAACCTCTTCCTGAAGATCTTCTAGACTCAGCTCAAGAACTGCCTCCTCAGAAGTCTTTTCTGATCACCCCACCCACTAGTACCCAGGACATACTTCCATCATGGTTCTTGTAACATGTCAGCCTATTTAATTGTCTAAATATCTGGCTCATTCATGAGACTGTGAGTGATTTTGGGTAGAGATTGTGCATTACCCATTTTTGTATCCCAGCACCCAGCTCAGAGCCTATGCACAATAAATAGCACTGTGATTGGTTGATTATAACAATGTACTCCACAAATATGAATGGATGGATACCAAATACTCACAGTGTTGACTTCACTGTTGGGTGCTGTGGCTGTCGGTCTTATGTTTTAGGTGACTCTCAGTGTGTAAGTGTCTTGCTGCCAAATCGATTCTGATTTTAAATGTTGTGGTTTGTTTGCTTAAAATTAAGTGGCCTAGAATATTAAGTCACTACTTCATTTGGTGCTCAAATGAAGCCAGATCCAGTCTGTCACAACCTTGGAGGAAAATCTGTTAGATTTATTAAGAGACAAAGTGTCAGTCTCCAAGATAAGCATTTTTATAAGGGATTTTCAAGGGGGTGGTGTGACATTTTTGACTCATCTTCATACTTTTGAACCCAAACCCTGTGTAAGATGTGATTCCACTCTAATTACGAAAATTTCTCACCCGAGGGAGCTCCTTCTGAGATGTGATCCAACACTATCCGAAAGCTGCAGATGGAAGTGCTAAACTAAACTGTGTGGACAGTGCAGTCACCTACTGAGTCGTCTCTCTGTGCTGAGTAACACGCCCAAGACACGCGGGACTGTTTCCTTGCCCTCCTGAGACCTACACTATAAGAGCTTAGTTGGGGAAAAACTGCTAGAGACAGATTTAAAGAAACTATATGTCCATGCCAAAACTTAATTTTCGAAGGGATCCCTTGGAAAAATTATCTTCTGTGATGCAAAAGAATGTATCCTTCTCATTTTTATGTTTACCTCTTGCAATTTTGGGTACATGGAAGCAACCATATTGCCACTTGCTCAGATAAACAGAGTCCTTCTGATGCACCAAGCATTATTTCCAAGCCATTTGTATATATTATTATATTTAATTCCCCAAGAACTCTTTGGGGTAGGTGATATATTATCCCCATTTTAAAGATGAGGACACTGAACTACAGAGGGGATACATTGGTTGGAAGGAAGATTTTGAACCCAAGCATTTTGGCTCTAGAATTCATACTACACTGCACAGAAAATGAAGACAGAATTTAATTACATTCGGAATGACGAGGTACCAACTGCTGCCATGACAATGTGATTGGCATTGATACCAGAATAAAGTTCAAATCTTGGTTCTGCCACTGATTTGCTGGGTGACCTTGAGCAAGTCATCTAACTTTTCTGTGTTCGACTCTTTAATAAGTGAAATGTGCATAAACATACTTCACTGGTTATTATAAGTATTAAATGACACATTTATATAAACTTTCTGAAGTAAATGGTAAGTACTATCATCATGCACATAAACGGTAAGAGATAAGTGTCCTATTTTCCTTCCAGGACCTTTTGAGGATTAAATAATAACATAGATGAAAGTGCATTGCAAATGGTAAAGTGCTCTACAAATGGCAATTGTTTTCATTCTCATTACTGGAAGCTTTCCTTTTCAAAGGCTTTGTCTGCAGATAGCAAACAGTTCTCAATTGTAAGGCTGTGTTTTCCTACGTGCTTTAGGGACCACAGAGATAAAACATGGGCTCTAGGCAGCAGATGCTTGATCTATTTCTCCTCTTTGCTGGCCACACTCACGGTACCTCATCATTCTTCACTGAATGTTCCTTGATAAGATGCTAAAGATTAGATGCATTGGGAGTCTACCCACCACGACAATATAAAGCCCAAAAATCTCTCCCTCAAATATGTAGAAATGTTTTGAAACTAGAATTGAAAATATAAATTAGACTGGTACTAGGCTTAGTTTGACATGGACGTCAGGACATGGATAGCATATGCATTGGTTTATTCCTCCCCTGAACAAATGTTCAAATAATCCCCGTGGGCAGTATAACTAGAAAGAGTACTGGACTGGGAGTTAGGAAATCAGGATTCTTTTTTGTGGCTACTTATCTGCTAGCTAGCTGTGTCATTTAACAGCAAACTTCTTTTCTTTTCAAGGCCTCAGTTAGCACATGCGATGTTGTTGTATTGTGTCATGACAGCACCTAGTACTTTTAAGAAATGTGATGACGTGGTCTCAGCCACAATGGGATCCATATTGTGGTGGAAGAGACTGATATTCACCCACATTTCTCGAGCACGCCCGATGATCTAGACAGTGTGCTTAGCACGTTTCATGGCGATTAATGTATGTAATCCTTTCAACAATACTATCTGGCAAGTACTATTATTATCCTTATTTTACAGATGAGTAAACTGAAGTTTGCAGAGGTCAAGGGGCTCGACAAAGGTCACAAATAAGTCGTGGGCAAATTCAAGATACTGATTCAGATTTCTTTGATTAAGCATTGCATGGCCACAGAGAGCCGTGACAATGTTAGCATCGCAAAGAGAGAAGAGGAGCTGATTCTAACTAGGGCAAGGCAGGAAGGCTGCCTGGAAAGGGCAGCAGGGTAGAGGTGGCTAGACACTCTGTAGTGAGCTCTCTTCTTCAGCCTGAAATTTCTAAGTATTATTCGGTCCTCATGACAAGTACGGAGATTCATAATTGGGCCAAGATCGCATGGGAGGTTGTACCCTAGCAGAAACTCACAACCTGACTTGCACCTTCCCAACCTTTTCCAAGTCTGGCATACTTTCTTCATGAAGGTCAGAGTGAACCTTCAAATTTCTCTCTTTAGGCCCCAAAGAGGCAGGCGCTTGCAGGCGCTTGCAGGGTACGGTTCTCTGTAGGCTCACTTACAATGCTCTCCAGGGAAAACTACGCATTGATGCAGACACACACACAAAACGTCCTTAGGGGGCATGAGAAAGCATTAAAGGAGAAAGAGGATGAGAATTAACTCCACACCTGGGAGCACGATAATCTTGCTGACTACATACATCAGCCACGTGCTGACTCAGCCTCGGGACTGGGTGCGAAGTGACTGATTTGTGTCTGATATAGCACATTCCTTAGTTGTGGTTGAAAAAATGTGGACGAGGAGATGTTTCAGAAGTTCCCATGATACCCATGCAGCCTCACTGTCTGCTGGACAATGAAGGTGTCTTAGTTCGGCTCACGAGAAGTTTTTTTTTTTTTTTAAATATGTGCGTCCACACGCATGTGCGCATGTACATACACACACACTCTAAATTGACTAGAGTCAGCAAAATTAATACACACCCACAGGGCACTGTTGGCCAAGTTTCTATTTTCATAAATAATGCCTTCCTCGCCTTTTACAAGCCTGTTTGAAGACCTGCAGTGAATCCTGGCTACAATTCAAAGCCCATCTCACGAAAGTACCTCCAGTGTCAGCAATGTTAACGTCACTTTAAAGAGTGTGAAATGTTGCTAAATGTGTCAGGAAACAATTAGATAACATAAGAGGCATGTTTTCTCAGTGCACAGAGAAATACATTATGCAGGCAGGAGATAAACGCAAAGTTTTCTGAGCCCCAGCGTATTCAGCACTCTCCCTCTCTCGCTCTTTTTAATCCAACAGAGAAATCGTTTGGCAAGAGTAAGCCCTGTTTCAAATACTTGGAGAAGGGAGAAAGGCCCGCATTGCCTCTGACTGCTGTCGCTTGAGCCCTGTGCTATCAGGCTCAGCGAGATACAAATAGTCTTCCACTCAAATTAAATGTGTGCCCTCCTAATTAGCATTATAAATATAGGTTTCTCTGAGCCAGAATTGATAAAATTACAGCGTTGGGCTGGAAAGGAACCAGCAGCTCTCCCACGCTGACACAATGGCCACGGCATTTGCACGGTTAGAACAATGCCCCAGAGCCCGCCCCATCTTCATGGGTCAACCTGGGAAAGGAAGGTAAATGCCAAGCGGGCTGACATTAGGACAGGCATCCGGGCCCAGATGCAATCTATTCTTTGTACGTGACGATGTAAGGCTTGGCTCCCAAGCTCTGGGGAGAACGGTTCTTACTGCAAAGCTTCGTTGTAGAGTTGTGTCATCTCCCCCACAGCCGCCCAGGACCAAATGGGGCCCCCAAACCACAGCTGATGAATGACTAAAACGGATTTTCCCTGGTTGCTACACCTGGTATCGCTCTCCATGGTTCTGAAACATTTACCATGCACCAAGAGCCAGTTCTTTTTCCTCCCTTCCCCTCCAACCCTGAGATGCCTCTGCCCAACGTCTTGAGGGAATTTTGAATTAGGCAAGGGAAGCTATGGAGGAGAGAGAGGAAGGAAGGTGGGAGTAAATAAAGACAGACACGGGCAGAGACTCTGGAATAGACATACCACTGAGTGATTGTCAGGAGGTGAAAAGGGAAAGGATTTGTTTTGACATTGTTTCCACATAATCATAGCTGCCAAGAAAGAAGTCACTACCAACCAGAGTTGAAATGCTGAAAGACTCAAGGTGAGTGAGGAAATTTGCATGTCAGGTGATGCAATGATGTGTCATTTCGAGCACGAACAAACAGGTTTGTGTGGGCAACTCAAACGCGATCATGGTGGCGGTGAGACGACTGAAGTGTCAGCATTGATTCACACATGCAAAAATGCTCAGTCTTTTTCTCTTCTTAGGAAAACTTGCCACGTTGTGCAGATGTGGAGCAGAGACAATTGTGGCTCTTAGCCCATTTGTTTCACAATTTATGCAGTTCTCACATGCCAGATACATCTTGCAAGTTGGGGCTGGGGTTGTCCTGTTGCTTATTGCTTTTGCTACACTTCTACTTAGAATAGCTTTCTAGTTATCACTCGCTTTTTTCCTGAGTTTAGCAAAAGTCATAGAGTGATCCAGATAAAGTTAAAGAAAGCTATGGATAAAATGCATCGAATGCTAGCTCTGGAAGGAACCTTAGATAATATCACTGACCAACCACTTCACTTTGCAGATGACACATGTAACATTAGACTTTTGTTTTCCAGATTACAGTCTTTGAAACACTGGGTTTTCTCAAGATGCCAGCATGTGTCCCAAGAGAGGAGGGGTCCATGAGCAAATAGTTAATGCAGTATGAGAAGCATGTCCAGGTCAGAGGAAAGAGAGACCCGATGTACTCTCTGCTGGTGTGAGCATATCTGGATTGGTTGTTCCATTTCATTCTAGTTGGGAAAACTGAGTTGCCCAGGGGAAGAAATTCAGATTGACAAGTGCACTAGAAATAATTTAATAGGTTCAAGGCCCTGCAGCTCTTATCCTGGGAAAGAGGTAAAGGAAGTTGTAGCAATCCTCAAATAATTGAGCCACAACCCATGGAAGAAGAAATGGACTTTTATAAGTTGGTTCAGATGTCAGTACTAGGAAAAGGAGGCAAATTCAGCTTGATATATATTGCATTTATCTATGCCTTTTCTTTACACACCTTCTACCTGGTATTATATTTCCTTAGGCATGTGCTTTATTGTTCTTTCTAGAGTGTAATCTACTCTTTCACTCATTCACTCAACACACGTTTATTGAATAACCACTACATTTCGCGTTCTCTCCTCGGCTAGGGCATTGCTCTAGGTGGTTGTTGAGTCTGCATCGTTGTCGTTTTTAATCTCGACATCTCCCAAAGCCCCTGACAAAGCACTTGTGCACAGAAAATGATTAATAAATATTTGTTGACAAAGTGGATAAACATGCAAGGAGCTTTATAACAACAGTTGTTGAATAACATCAGAATCAGCATCCTTGCAAGATAACAAGCTCCTCAGCACAGGAATTATTTTTCCAGTCTTGTGTGGCCCTTGTCAGCAAGGCAGTAGGAGATGTTTTGGCATTCAGTGAGAAGTAGAATTATAGGCCCTTTAAATTCAGTTCCAGCTCTAAATCCCCACAATTTTGTGAGCATTCTTGACATAGTTCCATGGGCTAAAGGAGACAGAGGATTATTTAGAAGATGTTTTAGAAGTAAGCAGTTGCCCAGATATTCTCTCTGCCTCACCAGAAGTCAGAGACACATTTGCCTTCCTGCCTTCTGCACATCTGAAAAATTTTAGTTCCCAGCTGAAAATTAAGACCCATATAGATTCATGCATCCTTAGAGGACTTAACTTTATTTAAAGGAAACATGTCACTGTGTTGAAGCTTAAGCTCAAATTAATTATAACAAGTGTAATATTTGGCCAACCTTAGTCTCATGATTCAACATTCCCGCTTGATCGGTTTCCAGAGCTAAATGAGAGTCTATAACCATTCCCAATGTAATAACACTTTTTGCTTTTATGACTGCTTTCATCTGTGGATCTCAAAGCATGTTGCAAACAGTAATTAATGTTCACTTGGGAGGTAAGGATGCATCTCCTCGGCTCATTTGGCAAAGTGGGACTGGAGGGAGTGACTGGTCAATGTCCAGGCAGAAACTGGAATGGTGGGTTCCCTGGTCCCATTTATTTTTTATGTGATCTTGAAAACTAGTCACATTGTTTGTTTACACAAAGAGTTGGCGTATGTGTACCTAAACTAAAATAGTTTCTATCTAGCATAAGAGAAGTCAACATAAACGAGTGCGTGAAAGATAAAAAGACTAGTAGGAATTTCCGTCAGAGTTCCTAGACCAGCCTTAAAAAGAGATTCTTGAACCAACCCTTCTTCCCTCCCTCCTACTCTCCCTCTCTCCTTCCTTCCATTTTTCCAACGTATATTCTTAGAGTATCTAATACATGTCCGGCTTTACTGTATAGACTGGGGCTATGAAGCAGAAAGCCAAAATCCTTGCCTTCTTGGAGCTTATATTTTAGAGGGGAGAGAGGATAACCAATTCATAAATAATAGCAAAAATAACAAAACCAAAAATAAATATTTACAGATAAGACAGACACACATACACAAACACACACAAATACGTACACATATATGGATATGTAAACACAAGATACATTTGTGCATTTTTCTAGGGAAAAGCAGAGAAAGGTAAGGGGGCTAGGAAATGGCAGAGGAGTGGTCAAGAGGTGGGTGGTGCTGAGTGTAAGGTCTTCAGGGAAGACCTGCCAGGTGGGATAACACTTGCAAAGGGACCCTATGGAAGTGAGGGAGGGGGCCGGGCTTATATCTGGGGGAGGCACATTCTAGACACCATGAACAGCACAACACAGGCTCCAGGCTGACTGCATGCTTTGTGCATTCCAGGAATAGCAAGCAGGTCAGTGAGCCTGGAATGGAATGAGAATCAGGGAAGTGGGGGGCCTCGCAAGGCACTGTGAGGTCTTTGGCTTTCACTCTGGGCAAGATGGAAAGCTGCTAGAGGACTCCGAGGGAGGAGTGACACGACCTGATGTACGGTTTAGCAGGATCACTTTATTAATAGTCGCTGAGTTGAGAGTAGACCCAAGGGAGGCAAGGGCAGAAGCAGAGAGAGCCATCAGAAGGAGGTTGCAATAATCCAAGTCAGAGGTGACTGGGGCTTAGGCTGGGGTGGCAGCGGTGGTGAAAAAAAGTGACAAAGATCAGAATCTGGTTGCATTTAGAAGGTAAAGCCATATGTTTTGCGGATGGATTGATGCAGGTGTGAGAGAAAGGAGCCAAGAGCGATGCATCAATACAAGAAGCATTGGTCCTACTGTATTTACATATTTATGCTGTGTGCTTGTCTTAACACATAGCATAAGAGAAAGGACATAACTGGATTTCAAACCATTCTAAACATTTCAAAATGATCCTTCTTGTTGCCTACAAAACCCTTCTCAGACAGGCAGGCAAATCACGGTTTTATTCACAATTTTACTTCTAGGAAGCAAGAGATGCAAAAGGGGATTTTAGATGTTTTGGGACAGAGCTGACAAAGCAGGCAGCTCCCTTTTATCTGACTTAATGAAATTTAATAAAGTCTAAGCTGAGAGAGTTGAACTTTCATTTCTGTCCAGGCAACACGATGCTGTGTAGACCTGAGTTAAAAGCTCTCAACATACACAGGGATAGGAATGGTCCCAAAAATAAGCCATTTTTCCTCCTGCAAACTCGTATTCACATGTGGTATAGAGTAGTAAATTAATTTTGGTCTTGTTCTCTGATTTCTCCTTTAGCTTGACCTGATTTTCTTGCAAGCCCCAGGCACAGTTAATTTGTAGGGAGGGGTGTGCGTATATATTAGAGAATATGTATTTGTGAGTGTGAGTAGATGGAGATCTTTGCTGAAATATTAATACAGTGGCTCTTTATTATTATTTATAGGAGAATTGTATCTTCAGGGCTTTTAAAATAAAAAGAAATAGAAGATAGGTGATCTGAAATTATTTTTTAGTGTTCATACCGTTTGGTTGATCTATAAATAATACAAATGAAATGGTAAACAGCGTAATGGATGCAATTATTGAATAAGTAGAAATGTAGATTCACAACAGTACAACATTCCAAGTTGTTATCATGATAGGGAAATGACTATTTATGTAAAGCTTAATAAGGTTTTTTTTGGAGGGGCGGGGGTCTTATTTGAATTTTGCTGTTGTTGAGTTATTTTATCACAAAGCTGGAAGAAGTATTTCTATCTACAAAGTCGAAAATCGAAAGCTTGGTTAGGAAATGGCCACAAATACACAACTTCAGTCTGCACAGAATAAGTGAAAAGCAAATTGCAAAAGTCTCTGGAATGGAATAGTTGCTTAATGGTTCTTAGTGACCCACCATTCTAGAAAGGCATGCAGTATTAATGGTGGAGAAACTTCTTCTATCATTCCAGGAAAAATATGCCAAGTTCTGTAAAGAAAAGCAAACATTTGCCTTAAAACAGCAACAAAGGAACATCACCGCAAAATCATGCTATAGCCATCTACTTAAAAATATGTTATGAGTGAAATTTCCTCCTCTCAAACTGAGCCTCAATTAAAATGGATGTCTCATCCCTGTAAACTCCCACAGGGTTATGGAACCTTATTTATTTAAATTGGTTGGCTGTCCCCCGAGAGTTCTACCAATGGAGTGATGCGAAAACTCATTAGTGCCATTTTATTTTTAAATTCCATAGAACTGTCTCAAACAGAGCATGATCACTTTCTTAAGAATCAAAAATCGTGTCCCACTGTGGAGCGTCATTTGCAACAAGATGTGCTCCAGTAAATCATAATACCCATCACTCAGAGGGGTCCGACGTCTGACTTTCCTCTGTCACTCTGTGGGTAATAAATCCACTTTGTAATGACATCCACTATCAAAATTTCACTTACAACAGGACACTTGTGTTCCTTTTTGTCCAATTCTGCAATTTCTTAAACTCCACGAGGAGCACACAGAACTACACATTCCGTGCTACAGAGAAGTAGAGCCCGTCATGCAGGTTTGCCTTCTGAAGACTCATATTAGGCTTATTCAGTACACAGAGGCATGAAAGCAAAAACAAAAAAACACCAATTACCATTAAGCCCAGATCTAAACAGATCAATGCATGGGCTAACAATTGGGCACTGTCAAACGTTAAAACCACTAAATTCTTGTCTTGTTAAATCATCTGATGGCCGTTTCTTCTTTAGTTAAATAGGGATAAATAATAAAAAACAATTTACAACTAAAAGATGCCAGCATTTTGCAGCTGCTGAATGTCTTTTGGGGAGATTAGATTCTATAATGAGGAGATATAACCATCATTTTATAAAAGCTGTTGCTGTCTTGGGAAAAACACCACTGAATACGATTAGAAAAAGCCTTTCCTTCATGAACCTATTACAGTCATGTGCTGATTGCTTGGCATATGCTTAATGATATCTTCATAGCTGAAAAACAATAATTTGTTACTGTAAATCTTGACATAATATATTAAGTTCAATTGTGCTTTTATGAGTTCGACTTTCGACTTAAACTCGCAAAACCCTACAAAAGTTGAAAAGCAAGTCACCTACCTACAATTTAAAATAAATACATACACATGTTTCTCAGCAGCTTAATTGGAAGCCTTTCTGAGATAATTTAAATATCATTTCAAGCATCCCCTGCTGCTGGTTCTCTATTAAGTTTATCAAAGATACGGTAGTGGGGGGGGAAGGGTGAGAATCGTGGCTGGGTACATTCTGTGTATGGTAGAGACATCGGCAATAAACTGCTGATATTAGTATTCTTCCCTCTATTTTTTAAAAGCATGGAGTTAATTAAGGCAGTATCAATTGATGGAACTCTAACAGTTTGAGACATTTCTAAAAGAGACGATAACTCCTTGGCTTCATTTCGAAATGAAGGGAGGAGGAAGGAACACAGAGTTCCTATTCCCTTCTCTTCCTCCCCTTCTCCCTCCCGAGCAAGGGAGCTGCAGGAGTCTCCAGCTCTCCCAAGTAGAAAAACGCAAGCAAGTCTCCGCCAGAGGACTCCTTTTTTGCTGCTTCAGTTCACACAAAGACAGAGATGTCCTCAATCAAAGCTTAAGCCCCAGAACTTTTTTATTCTTTATAGTCAAAAGTCTACCCTCGAGCTCTGGTATTGTTACCTCCAAAGCCAAAATCAAAAGGCTTTCAGGGAAACTTTTTACACCCTAAAACAAGAAGATGAATAATATCTAGAAGGAAAATAGATAACAGGTTTGCTCACCTTAACAAATATTCCTATAGTGCTTGGAAGTATAAAAATTCTTGTCTCAAATCCTTGGTGATTATGATAAATTTGGATATAGACATATACATACACACATATATAAAATTTATGCTTTGTAATTTTATTTTTCAAAAAATGCATCAATGAGTGTCACTCTAGCTTCTCTTCCGAGACAAAGAACTTCATTGCAGGACTCAGAATTCATGGGTCAGAGGACAAACTGAGATAAAACTGGCTCTCACAGAGGTTACCCCTCCTCCCTACCCAGCACTGATCGCATTGATCAACACCCCCCAGTGAAACTTCCACTTACTCCAATCAACATGATTTCCAAGTTGGGAAATGAAAATCTTCAGGAAGGCTGACACATTTCTTCCTAAGTAGATTTCAAGGCTTTGCTCTTTGCTGCTGGGTTCCTTGGAGAAATTTATCTCCTGGGATTAGGGCAACAATTAGTGATTCATGCACCCTAACAGTAGATAGTACTAGGTGGGAAAGATCACACCTTTGTGAATGAGAAAATTCAGAGTTGTAATTCTTTAGCATTTTTAATGCCAAATCTCATCTACGTCACACACATCCCTGAATCCAGCACCACAGAGCTACTGTTAACTCCTTGCAAGCTAATTGGGAAAAAACCAAAATGAAGCCAGCCCTTGGATAATGGCCGAAGGTCCTGCCTTCTCTTCACAGCCCAGGTGTTTCGGAGAGGGATTTCTCTCGAAGTAACAAGAAAGTCTTAGCCTTGCAGCTCCCATCCTGCAGAGTAGCCCCCAGGAACTGATTTATCAGGCTTTTCCTGTTTTGTATTTATTGCTTTGCTTGCTCTCAGAAGTTGGGTTACATCATCTTGGGGTTAAATGTGGGAGTAGGAAAGACTTTTCTCATTTTAAATTTTGAACTCAGGGGAGGGGGCTCCATCTTCTCTCTCTGGCTTCTATTCTAGTACAGCAGGGAGATCGGGGCTGTCACCTATGTCCCAGTGGAATGCCCCTTCTCAATGAAACTCCCTCCCACGCTCACCACTCCAGCCTCCTAGGGCCAGTTAGAATGAGAGTTACATAGCGGAGTACTTGTTCCTTCCACCTGGCCTTGGGTAACTCAGAAGACGTGTGCTGAGCACAGTAATGGCCTCCAAAGCATCCATGTCCTAATTCCTAGAACCTACGACTGTGTTACCATGATGCTATAAAATATATATTTAGTTTTCACCCTATTTCCTGGCATACAACTCCTAAAACCCTTGGACTCTCTGGAGAGATAAGAGTTTCTTTTGTATTCTAATGCAATGACTGGTGGCTGGGGGCCCCTCAGTGGCTTCAGAAGACTGGGTACCAGAAGACCAAGGCATGATTAGAGGGTTGGGACTCCCAGCCACACTCCAATCCTCCAGGGAGGAGACAGGAGCTGAAGTTTGGGTTGATCACCAATGACCAATGATGCAATCATTCATGCCTCCAAAAAACCCAAATAGCAGGGTTTGGGTAGCTTCCAGAGGTCATGGCAGCTGCATGCCCTCTCATACCTTGGCATATGCATCTCTTCCATCTGGCTGTTCATCTGTACACTTTGTAATATCCTTTATAATAAAAGGGCAAATTCAAGTAGAATATTTCTGAGTTCTGTGAACCCCTCTAGCAAATTAATCAAACCCATGGAGGGAATCATGGAAACCTTCATTTATAGCCAGTTGGTCAGAAGCTCAGCTCACAACTTGGTACTTGCAATTGGCATCTGAAGTGAGGGGCAGTCATGGGGGACCGAGCCCTCAACCCTTGGGACCTGATACTACTTCCAGGCATATAGTTCCAGAATTGTACTGAATTAGTGGACACCCAGCTGGTGTCCACTGAAGAATTGATTGGCTGCTGGTGGGGAGAAATCCTCATACATTATGGTGACCAG